>BQNB010029388.1:1336-55781 GCA_026074375.1 Tanacetum coccineum | reverse complement strand
CTTTACACACGCGGGAGGAAACCCCTATCGCCCTAGACAAGACTCGAACATGAGACCTTGCCTAGGAGGGTAAAACCTACATGAGACCACTAAACGGGATTACTTGGAACTAAACTCGTGAGCTATGTTTTCAAAAATATTTTTTCTGAAAAAATATTTTAGGCCGGTAGGAGCGGTCATCTCTTTTTATTTTTCAAATCAGAGTCACGTCAGCTTTCTCCCTTATCTCAGTCTCTCACATTTTTCACTCGTTTTGATCACTTTCCCCTCACCTTTTATTAAAAAACTCACTTTATACAAATATACACAACTAATACCTCACACACATTACAAACTAAATAAAAAACATTAAAACAAAGATGAGCTGGTCATCTTTCCTTTTTTTTTTGTTAGGTCACGAGTGAGGTAGTGATGTTGTTTTCGGTTTGACGCATGAGGAGGCCCTCACTCGGTGAGGACTCACCGCTCACTTTTACCAACCTTATACAATACTAAATAAATAAACGTCTGACGGCTAACCTCAAAGTTAACACCTATGCAAATGTCCTTATCTTATCTGTTGCAAGGCTATAAGCCTATAATCATCACATGAGATGTACTTGCTTACATCTTTGTTACATGTTACTCGTAATTTGTTGCTTGGAATTATGACCTTAGCTTAGACCTTTTATCGTCACCAAAAAGTAATGCTACTTTATCAACTGATGACCCCAAGTGATCAAATACATTCTTGAGGGACAAATCCAGACAATACAAAAAGTCCAGGGATGATTCTTGTAGTTATCTGAAAAGTAAATTCATAGTGAAAGCAAAAGCAGAACCTACTCGAACGTCAAGGACAATGGTTTGATGAGTGGGACCCATATCAGGTGACATGACATTTTACCTTTTTACCCTTCAGCTTTTTTCCAAAAACGTCACCGTTTCACATATCAAACTTCAAATCTGGTGTACTTGACACAAAAAGTAAAAAAAAAAAAAAAAGTAGTAAAAAACTGCTTTAGACACTTTAGTGAATAAAAATGACATAACTACCCATACTTGAGTGAATAGGTACAGCCACTCAACAAAAACCAACACCAACGACGTATTTTTGTGAAATTGACTAGATTACCCTTTACTTGTTTTTTACTTTATGTTTAAAAAGGTGAAGTAATTTGGGTGTGATGAGGGTAATGTGGTGAAAAGAAAGTCACGCATTTGTGGTTTTTACTTTTGAAAGGCAGCCCATGCCACGAACGTGAGCCCATGGTCTTTTTATCCGTATCACGGAGTTGGAAAACTCACACACGGGTTAAATGTTTCAATAATCAAGTCACAACATGTTTAAGTGTTTCAAAACTCGAAAGTTGTATAATGTGAAACAAATACATATTATGCTTTAGACAATAAGAGTGATTTAAACAAATACATATTTGAAAGTTGTATATTAGAACAGTAAAATTAAAAATTTTAATTGTTAACTATTGGTGTAGAACGATTTTTATTAGAGAACGTAAATAGTGATTTAGACAATAAGAGTGATTTAAATCGAGTAATGGACGATTGATATATGAGGCAATCAGAAAATCGATTTGGTCGCTAGCTGAAAACAAAAAAAACTTGTATAATAACCCTCGAATATCATCGTCAAAAACGACTTTATTATATTAAATCACACACAACACTAACTTAAAACATATTATATGTCACTTTCTTACAGCTACCAAACATTGGCTTTTCTTAATTATTTACTAACCTATCAACCTATCCCAATAAAAAATTTACACCTTTAATCTAATCTAATCGAAAACTTATCAACAAATCCAAAAATTGGCATATGCTTGAACCACCGAAGGCAAAGTCGTTATTATCAAGCACGGAAAAGCAAAAATATAAATAAATTACAAAATTAGCATGTTAATTTTCAAAAAAAATCGCAACTTTGACAAAATTATATTGTGCAAACAAAACCCTTGAAGTTTCAATAACCCTCTAGGTCCGTTTCTAAAAAAACCGCTATCTTTGTTTCAAAATTATTTATCCTTCTTTACTTTTTGTATTGTCTTAAATTAATTGTTTACTGTCAAAACATTAGTTAAATTTTTTAAATTTACTATGCCACTTGTAATAAAAATTATTTTTTACCTAAGTATATCAAAAATCATATATGAACTTAAAACTTATAGCTATGAGGTGAAAAAAAACATGGATGAATTATATTGTTACTAGGTTCTTTTTCGAAAAAATCATGATTTATGGCAAAATTTACACTATACGAAGAAAATCTATAGGGTTTCTGTGACTCCGAGAACCCCAAGGTCTGCCATGTTAGAAGCAAAATTGCTATCCCTGTTTCAATTTTTTAGAGTTAATTATATAAGTCGTTCAGGTGGTTTAACTACAGTTACACATTTGTTCATAAAACGCATTTAATTACCAGTTAGGTAGTCCATGTGGTGTACCAGTTGAGTTGACCAGTCTTTGACTTTGTTGTAATCTATTGCCCGTTAAGTATCCCATACGTGCATTGGCACGTGAGGGCGCAATTTGTTACATAGTGTCATCAAGGGACCCATTTTTTAAGAACCATTTTTTCAACTTTTAAAAAAAGTTAACTCAAACATATATAACCAACCTGTAATTCAACAACCAATCTAATAAGTATTTAGTCCACTAATCGTGAAAACCCCCAATTCATCCAAGAACCCTAATTGTGCCAAAAAAACCTGAATCGGTTAATCGAAATGGTTATAAGTTAGTGATTAGTTGAATGTTTTATAAGTGTTTGTGTTTCAATTGCTTGTTTATAAATCTAGATAGAGTTAGGTTATATGCATAGGTGTATGTTTTGGTTTGAGTATAACAATGTAGTTTATAATGCACATTGATTGAGGATGGATGACAAATCACATTGCTCTAGTAGGATATGTAGTCCCAAAGTAGAATGTATTAGTGCATTTAGGTTAACATAGTTGTTGATACTTGATAGTATGTTTTGTCCAAATTAATGCCTTGGAGGTTGTTTTTTAACTTGTTATGTTGTTTGGTTCACTCATTTTGTGTAACCCTGATTTTTTTTGCAAGCAATGGCAGGTTGTTTGAAGGGTATTGATTGGTCAAAGTTGGTAGTTACTAAAGAGATGATTGACTATGTTTTGGCTAAATATGAGAAGAAGTGGGAGGTAGACGATGCAATGACTGATGTGATATTCGATGACTTGTTGCAAAAAAACTTTCAATGAACCGAAGCTTGTGAAAGGTTAGTTTACACTGTGTTGCATTTTTATGCTATAACATTGACCCATTTGACACTCTCTTATGTATTGACTTTTTGTTATCTTTGTAGATGATAAAGGAAAGGGAATTTTGAATGGTTAGTGTACAAAAACTGCATATTTCTGGTATGACATTAACCCATTTGACACTCTTATGTATTGACTTTTTGTTATCTTCGTAGATGATAAAGGAAAGGGAAGTGTACAAAAACTGCATTTTTCTGCTATAACATTGACCTATTTGACACTCTCTTATGTATTGACTTTTTGCTATCTTCTTTTATGATAAAGGAAAGCTAACATGAATTAAGTCTGTGGATGATCTTGAAATTATATACAAAATGTAGAAGAAGTTCTTAACAAGGCAAAAGAGCAAATGATGAAGAAAAAAGGTTAGTCGGTTAAGGTTTACTAGTCAATTAAGCATGGTGTGTTTGAAAATGAGGTCTAAAATGGGTAAATTTGACAAAGATGGTTCAATATAGTGTGTTTGGAAATGAAAAAAATGTTGTTTTACCTGAAAATGGGCAATGACTACATTCCCCCCATCTCACATAACACATCATCTTTATCTTGTTTGAGATGTTTCTTTCACTGAGCTGACCTCCTTAACACTAAAAGAGTCCATGACCTTTAATCCTGTTAGTCTCAACATAGAAGAGTCACACTCGGAAAGGTCAACACATACTTGTGTTTGGGTACCACATCATAATTATGTCATGTGTTGGTAATCTATCATGCACAATTATCTTATATCCTTAGTTAATAATCTATCATTTTTGTGCCCTCGCTATCCTTATATATCTTTGCAGAAGTGATAATTATATTAGATGATGACACATCCCTTGATATCCCTATATTCTCAGACAATGAATCATCTAGTGACTCATAAGTGATTAATCTAGTGATTCATATGATTATATGTCTGAAGATTCTAGTGAAGCTTTAATGACCTTTTTAGCCGGTCGGGATCTTCAATAGCAATTCTCTAAACAGACTGAGGAAGAATGGAAAAAACCAGAAATTACTTCAAATTCTAGGGGTATTAAGACAAGAGGAAAATGTAAGGTCAAAGTTCTAACATAATAGAAAGAAACTCAACCACATTATGGTCTTAGATCCTTAGCACCCAAAAAAGAAGAAGTTTTTGTGGTTAAGCAACCTTACAGTTTGGTGAAAGTGATTGATACCATACTTGGTTTAAGAGCTCAAAATGCAAAAGTTAGATGTTCTAGCATAAAGAGGAACAATTAAGTTTCTAGTTGAAGTTAAGTCTTTTAGTTGCTTAGTAATTACTTTTGAACTAGTTAGCTGTATTTTCAGATTTTGATGTTGGGATTGTATGCACTATACTTTATTTTGGGATTGTATGAAACGCCCTTTTTCGGACTCAAAATTTGACCAAAAATTAAAAACTTTGCGGAAACGCAAGACCATGAATGACCTTGTGTCATTCCTTAATCTAATTTATAAAATACATTACAATTAGACTCTTGTAAGTTTCATTATCATAAAATAGACTTCATAAGCTTTTCAACAATATAAGGAACTCGTTTGAACTCTTTACGGTTTGCATTTTACGACGAAACAAAATTTCAAAAACTGCAGGATCAGCCAACCGGGCGGCTGGAAGGCCGTGCCGGGCGGCTCCCTGCTCCTGGATACACACCAAACTCATTTTTGACACTTTCTTACGAAAAACTAACTCCTCGGACTCGATGTTAGATGAAACTTTCCATAATTCATTAAAATATCATAATACATTATTTCCATAACTGTTTGTAGTCTAAATGACTCAAAACATATATCCTTACGGGGGTTATCAAACACATCGTTCAACCCGTTTACATTCATTATTGACCCATTCACCTTCATTCATATACAATACCAATACAAAAGACATTGACACTTGACACATACAAATCATTAGGACACTTTGGGGGTTCAACATTGATCGAGCTTGGTGTTCTACTTACGCTTAAACGCATAATCAATACTTTCTAACCCGTGCCCAATCCTAAGCCTTCACCGAGGACTTACCTTCATCGCTTGAACCTACAAAACATTGTAACTTAAACACGTAATCTTTCGCTTAGTAAGTAAAGGCAATAATATGAAATCATATATCATTTATACATATATGCATCATACACGTCGCTTTTAGCCCAAAAGTGGACATAACAATATTATAACTTGCATAAAAACATAAGCTATGAATAGTCATACCTTAACACAACATCAACACATTAACATTCTCATCCATCACTTGCTTACTTACAATACATTCACTAGTCCTACTCTAGTTCAACACATAATGGGTTAGTTATGCCAAACTAAACCATTAGTCCATTAGGCATCCAAGCACCTTGACCCAATTGCTTATCAAACCTTAACACAACATACACATAACACATATATGCTAAACTCAATATAACTTTACATTATAACCATTTACTTATCTTATTCCATAGCTTAATTTCATCACCATCATCTTCTAAAATCTTGCCTTCCTAAACTATAATCATTACCAATCATTATTACATAAAACAAAACATAATAAGGGTTTATATAACCCAATTACATACCCTTTATCATTACTTAAAATCATATGATCATTATTTGATCATATGATGAAACCTTCAATTACCATATTCTCTTAAATCATTAATTAGACTCAATCCCTTATTAACAATACCTCCTTACTTGTTTTTAAAATAACAATTACCTAAACACCTCCAATTTGAGTACATGAACCATAACCCTTAATTCCTCAATTAACTTAATAACTAAGTGGTTACTTACTTGTGAGGATCATTGCTAGGCTTACTATTGAGTTGGAACCTAATCTTCCTCATTATTGATCATCAAACCTCAAGCTTGGTTTTCCCTCTCTTTTCTTCTTCTTGGGTCGACATAAACAAGACACACACATACTTCTAGAAACATTTAGAAACCTAGAAAATTACCTAGATATTTATTAGGAACAATTTTCCCCTTATTGCAACTATGGCCCCTCAAGTCCTATTCTTTCTCATTTGGCCACACTAACTTATTTAACTCATTTTACCACTTGACAACTATAGTCCCTTAAGTCCCAATCCTTTATAAATGTGACATATTATATTTTCTACTTCCATTTTACATATATTTTGACTTATAGTTTGACTAACCAATCACGTAACGTCTTTCAAGGTATAAAGTCATAATCAAACTCATCCTATGGCATTGTCGTAAATAAATGCTTAAAAACCGGTTTTAGGGTGTTACAAATCTATCCACTTCTTTAGATTTGGTCCCCGAAATCTCTTCGTCTATTCTAAACCCAAACTTGGTCACATTGACCCCACATTTCATCTTAGCATTATCAAACATATACTCAACTTGTTGCGTCAACCTATATGGTTTTGCAACTTTAGCCATTCCTTAATACCTCTAATTATCCTTGACCCGTTCTACTTCACGCTTATTTCTATCTCATTTACATTTTTCCTAATGACAAGTGTCATATAGGTGTCATTAACAATTCCTATTCTATCATTTTAGTAACTTTTTCTCTATACCATTACGTTCCCATTTATTTTTTTCTAAAATTTCATCAAGAACTACATGTCACATGAGAAATTGCATTATCTTGACTTATCATAAGTCAACATTAGCTAATACTTTCTTATTTACTGTAAACATCTTGACATTCACTTTTATCGTTTCCATTATAACACTCTGCTTTCGTTACTTCTTTTCAGTTAATTTTCTTCAAGGACTATAAGTCACTTGAGAAAACTCAATACTTTTGGCTTTGAAACTTCAAACTTATATCTTTCGACCTATACTCTTAACGTCTTAAACTTCGCTTTCTCTCTTTAAAGTCTCTAGTAAAGGTTACACTTAAATTCTTATTTCACCTATTTTATTTCCTACGACTTCTAACTATTCTTAGACTTTCATCTTCTACTTCTTGATTCTCTCTCATGCTATGCCGAGAACACATAAGCCCACTCGTCCATACTCTTTTTATTTACATTGAGAAGCGTCCCAATCAATGCAAATGAGGAAGTATAAACTTATGGTTCGGTGATTCACAATTTCTTTATTTAAATGAAGAGGCGTCCTAATTCATTTAAATAAGGAGAATATGAATCATCCTACTTATACACTTCTGACATAACACTCATACATCCTTAAGTTTTTATTACTTTCCATTAGTCACATATCAAATACTCATTCATTTTTAATATAATCTTTTGTAGCCTTGGATCCAATCTCATTAACTTTTCTCGAAGGAAACTTGGCTCTTTCCCCGTAGGGAGTCGCCCATTAACCATACCCTTGCGGTATCATTAACATTATTAGGCTATCCCGAAGGAAACCTTCACATTAGGCTATCCCGAAGGATACCATTACATTAGGCTATCCCTAAGGATACCATTACATTAGGCTATCCTGAAGGATACCATTACATTAATCATTGGATCCAAGCTAAATTTAAATTTACCATTCTTTACCTCTTTTTGTCATTTATGTACTTTTCTAATCATATATTTTTTCATTTCCATTATTATTGTCTTACGCATTTCTACTTCACACTTTATCATTTTACTTTATATTCCACAAGATCCAAAACATGTATCACATATACATGTACATTTCAACTTTCTTTTATCATTCTCTTATATTACATATGCATATGCATCTCTTGTTTTCTTGTCAACTCTACGTTGAACTCATGATCAACTTTTATACCAATCTATCTTTTATTTCATTAAATTCTTTCATGTATATAAACCTCATTCTTCATCATTCATTCATTTGATTTATCTTAAGGCACGCTCATTTAGGAAATGCATTTGTCATAACATGTATGCAATAAGAATTTGCAGTTTAGGTCATTACCTTGAACTTAGGAACTGCACTTCCAGTTTGCACGTTAAGGCGTGTTTGCATTAGTTTATGTTGTATGTTTGTGTTTGAAGTTGCATTTGGAATTTCATTTGCAATTGCATTATGTAGTAAGGATTGTAGTTTATGTGGTGTTGGAAAATGTCATTACTCTGAAATTGAGGCTAAAAAATGGAAAATTGCGCTGAGTTTGTATGATTGCATGTTAATGTATGATAACATGATAAAAAAATGCATGTTTGTGTTGCCTGTTTGCTTTTAGGTTGTGTTTAATTTAGTTTTTTGTAACAATTTGCATGTTAGTTGTTGTTTAAAAAGGACCTTGTTTTGCTAAAATAAGGCGGGGGGAAAATTTAGTGTTACAGAAATGGTCCCTAAGGTTTCTATGGAAAGAATTGGACGAAATTGCCCCTCACATGCCAAGCACATGGGGCTACTTCACAGTGCAATGGACGACAATAAGGTTAAAGAACCGGTCAACTCAATTGAGACAACCACTAGGACTACTGGTGTAATTAAATGCGTTTTAAAACCAAAGGGTAATTGTGTGTAAACCACATGGACGATTTATGTAATTAACTCTTTTTTATTCATAATTGGTTTTTGTATTATGTTAAGTTAATTATTTAGTGTTAAAACATTAGTTAAATTTCTTAAATTTACTATACCACTTGTAACTAAACAAGCAAAAGAACCCGCGCGTTGTGGCGGGACTAATTTTTTCCCGAATATTTTTGTTTTTTACGTTTCGGGGGTTTTTTTTTGGGCGATGCGTTATGGCGGAGCTAATTTTTAATATTTTCTTTTTTTGTATGATTCACTCAATTATTACCATCATTTATACTCTATGTTTAATTGTATGTGACTAAATATACAAAAAAAACATGCTTTGTTGGTTGTACATTGTTTACGGTCACTAAATTATACCTATTTAGTCACATACAAAACGTGGATACGGACACTAAAGTTTCCTTATGTGTGACTAACTTGAATGCGTGACCGTAGGTGACCTACGGTCGCGTGACCTTTTGTCACACCCGAAACTTTTCGCGTGTATGACTATATGTATATAGTCACACATTTTTGGTGTGACCAATACCACTTTTTGTACTAGTGCACTTAATAAACCACTAGGGCCGGATTTATTGATGCATTCACATAATAAATTATAAAACTCACTTGTACCATAGTTAAACATCACCTTTCTTAAACTAACTCAACCAAGGACTCTTACATTTCACATATTCCTAAAGATTGTCAAGTCTTAGTACCTTAACACCAATCTCATGCGTCCACTTACCTAGATAGGAGGAGAAGACCTTACAAAAGTTGTACCTTAACCCATACTACTAACTAAGGTTACTTTAAGGATTAATACTTTAACCATTCCTATATAAGGCATGTTTAAGGAAGTAAAACATACACATTCATTAACAAACAAATTTCACAAGCAAATACGCTCTCCCAACCATACATACCCACGACTCACATGTTATTATTAGGGTTTTTCATATAAATTTTCATTCTAATCATTTCCAAGTGTTCAAGAATCCTTATTATTCATATCTAAGGTGATACAAGTGTATTGGAAGCTTGGGTTTGTGATATAACAAGAGTTATTCAAGAAAGCTAATTAGAGTTTTCCTAATTAGGGTTTGATCTTGTGTTTGATTCATTGGCTTAAAGCTTAAGTATAAGCTTGTGTTCATCATTCCACTACAATTCTATAAGGTCTATTTAAAGCTTAACATTTCCATTCATTCACTTAATTATGTACATGCTTGTTTATATATGTTAAGCACCACCTATGTTTGTATTTTATGAATTATGAAATATTACAAGGACATGTATGGTTTGAATTTTATATATATGTTGGTGAAATAATACTTAAAATATAAGTACACATCTTACATAAATGTTATTTAAATTATAAGTTTAGTTTGTAAATTAAATTGTGTTGAAAGTTTTATTTACAAGTTTATGTATAAAAGATCATGAGGACTTGTTATTCACTTAGACAATCACTATGGACTATTTAGAGGACCTAACACATGTAAGACTTATGGTAGAAAGTGTGGTAAAAGACTAGTACAAGATTTCTTAAGAAATGGATTTATAAAACTTAAAATACAAAACATAAACATACCAACTATTTTAGTACATTCTATTAGATTTCGACAAATAATGTATTTATTTTATGTTTTATTTAATTAGTACTCATTACAATGATCGTAAGCATATAAAGAACTTGAAAAACCGAGCTATAACGAAGAAGATATGACATTTTTAAGTTTACAATAATTAAATGTATAAAGGTATTTTTATAAAAGTTATTTTATCAAAATCCTCACTGTTTTAGATCTGGTAAATTAAGGGAAATATTTTATAAATATAGTACTTGTCATGAGGAATCCAAACATGTAAACTCGAAAAACGGATTTAAAATGAAGGATATATGCTATTTACAAGTTTACGATAAAAAGTATTTTTATAAAAGTAGTTTTATAAAACATGCTACTGTTCATAACAGTGGGCTGTTGGGAAATAATATTCCTAAATAGAGCTTTTAATTACGAAGACGTGGGCATAGGAATCACTAAAAACCGAATTAAAATGAACGAGGTACAATTAAAATACGATTTCAATAATTAAAGTTATAAAAAGTAATTTTATAAACTTTCACATGCTGTTACTGTTCATAACAGTACTTAACCATATAATAAATATAAAATTTGATTAGACTTTTCAAATACGAATCTATACACATAAGAAACGTATAAAACAGAGTTAAAACGATAAAGATATGAGGTTTATAAAACCTCGCACATTATTTTTACTTTTATACATTATTTTATAAAATAATTAAATTAATTATATAATATTATTACATAATCAATAAAAAAATTAAATCATATATTTTTAACAAATAATACATTGTTGAACGAAAAATAATATTTTCTTTACGGATACAAATACATATACCTTTAGTTAACAAAGTACGATTTAATTATTATTTCAACTTTTAGAAATTAAACAAGAACTATTAGGTGGTGGTGTAGCTATATAACATGTGATGTTTTATTTATATAAAATACATTATGCTCATACGACCTACAATTAATTAGGTTGCATTCGGATAGCCGAGACGATTTACTTGTTTGATTTTGATAATCAAATCATTCACTTACGGTGAGTTCATAGGCCCGCATTTTTATACAATTACATTCATTTGCAACTTTAAGGTGAGAAACATGCATTGTTTTACGATTGGACGCAAGTACACTTTTATACAAATTACGAGTTTGCTTAAGTAGCTATAACCCACCATGCCCATGAATCATGAACTGTTAATTACTAGATTGTAAGCGCGAATGTTATAAATAGATCTATTTGGGATTAACATCCCCGTTCGGGTGAGTAGCGCTTACTAGTTTCGAAGGTCTGAAACGACGAATGTATACCATGTCAGAACAATTTGGATGTTGCGGGTTGAACATCTACACGGGCACATTATTTGCATTAATTTGCATACATATATGTTGTAGCTTTAGTGTCATGAGCTTAGTGCATTTCGTAATTACTTTTGTGATATTGTATTGGTTACTTATCATACATTTGGAAATCTTGCGGTCGTACTTTATACAATTACTAAACCTGTGAATTCACCAACTTTATGTTGACGTTTTAAAGCATGTTTTTCTTAGGTCAATAAGGTACGAGAAACAAGGATACATTGGTGGTCACCATTTTGGGAATCATTTTGCATGGAGATTTAAATGCATTACATGTTGGAGTATTTGTTATGTCTTAAAATCTTTACTATTTCATGGATGAGCAATTTAAGCTTCGGGCTTTTGTAACAAACAAGTTTATTTAATCCAATGTATCATTTTTAAACGACTCATATAGAGGTCATTCTCATATCTTGTGCTATTGATCTATGATGTAACACTCTCAGAACCATATTCCGCTGTGACCCATTTTGGGGGTGTTATAGATTGGTATCTAGAGTCAAGGTTATAGAGAACCAGGTCAAATGTTTTACTTGGACTATAACCATTTTCAAACACTGCATCATACAAAAGTTTTTCACGGGACATACATACACTATTGAGTTGCATTAATTGATTAGACTAGATGCTTTCGTGATCTATATACGTGTTTATATTATACTACGTATATATTATATTGAACTCATATAATATACTTATATAAGTTTATTTTGTTGTTTCAGCAGTCATGTCTTCATCCACAGTCACCTACACATCAGTCTACACTGATTCCGAGTCAGGGAGAGTCTTTTAGGGAGTTGATGAGGAGTCGTCTGTTGGAGGCCCTCCACGAGTCATCGTATACAAATATAATGGACTCCCTATGCAGCCGGTTGCCCTACTATCTCCTGACTATGTGCCCGGACCTGAGCACCCACCATCTCCTAATTACGTGTCGGGTCCTGAGCACCCACCTTTACCTGTTTATTTACCATAGGTACCTGAGCCTGAGTACCCAGAGTACTTAGCGCCATCTGATGATGAGGCACCCATGGAGGATCAGCCTCTACCCGCTGATGCCTCACTTGTAGCCCTATCACCGAGCTATGTGCCTGACTCTGATCCGGAGGAGGACCTCAAGGAGGATCATGCTGACTATCCTGCTAATGGAGGGGATGGTGATGATGAGCCCTCTGATGATGACGATAATGATGATGATACTGATGATGAGGATGAGGAGCCCTTTAAGGAGGAGGAGGATGACGAGGAGAAGGAGCACCTAGCTCCGGTCGACTCTTCTGCTATACCTGTTGTTGACCATGTTCCCTTAGCTGGGGATACAGAGGCATTTGAGACTGATGAGTCTGCACCTACACCCAGATCACCTCAGACTAGGGTCCCTTTTCTCAGACACATCTCCATAAGGCACAGAAGACTGTCAGACTTGAGCCACCTATGTCAGCATCCATGGAGGTACGCATTGCTGAGCATGTTGTTGTACCTACATCACCACTGCCTATATCATCTCCACCATTACCTTTGCCATCACCACTCACACCTAGCCCTACTGATGCAGGGGCACCATTGGGCTATAGGGCAGCTGGGATTCAGATGAGAGCTGCATCACCACCCCTGTTACTACCATCTACTTCTCATTGGACTTATATTCCTGAGGCTGAGATGCCGCCTCAAAAGAGAGCTTGCTTTACTACTCCCTCTTCCAGACTCGAGATCAGGGAGAGTTCAGCAGCTGGTGCTGCGAGACAACTAGGGACTACTCTAGAGGCTGACCTTAGACGAGACAGGGTTATGGAGACAGGTTATAGGATTACCGATACTTGGGATGAGATTGTTAAGGCCATGCTGGAGGTAGCACCGACCACCTTGGAGGGGGTCAACTAGAGAGTGATAGAGCTTGCTACTATTGTTAGGCAGGAGACTGAGGAGTTCCAGGTGCGATTCAAGGATGCATAGGATGACCGAGCTTATCTGAGAGCCCGAGTCAACACACTATTCAGAGAGAGGCCATATCACCACCATACATCTATGATTTTGGATAGAGAGGCGATGTATGCTCGTATAACATGGACTAGTTCTAAGGACATGAGTGCAGCCATAGAGGCCCATGTTAGGACACTGGAGGCACAGTTTGCCACATTGATTGCTCAGACCTCATCACTTCAGACTCAGTTGACAACAACACTTGGACGTATTGAGACACTAGAGGCTAGAGATCCAGAGCCCTAGGATGAGCCAGCTGAGGCTGGCAGCAACTGTTAGTCATTTATCATTTGTAGCTATCCTATATAGCCTATTAAGTTTTATTGGTTACTCCCAACTAATAGGCTGTAGGGACTTTTGTTTTATCTTTTAGCTATCATTGTATGGCATGCTAAGTATTATGGGTGATCCCTAGCTAGCATTGCCTTAGGACCATATTTTTCATTTTGTATCTCATTGTATTGATCATGTTGTAATCAGAACTATCATGTATGATTATCGATGTTGTTATGTATGGATGTTGATTTATTTATGTCCTTGTTGATTTCACTTTAGTTGTATATTTTACTGTGTGTTGTGATCTCGTTTTATTTAGTATGCATAAGTCATGTTGCGTTTATGATTGTATGAAATCTAACGTGTATTATATTTCTTGTGATTTTGAAGAAAATGGCACCAAGGAAAAGAACCACAAGGGTATCACCAAACAGAACAACTACCCCCTCCTCCACACCTGTCACCGATTCTCAACTTATGACACTAATAAAGTGAGGCGTTGCTGTTGTGTTGGCAGAACGTGATGTGGACAGGAGCAGGGCAATGACAGCCATGATTCAGGAACTAGCGGAAGAAGACAAGTGTCTACTGTCCGTGAGTGCACTTACACTAACTTCCTGAAGTGCCAGCCTATGAATTTCAAAGGCATTGAAGGGGTTGTCGGACTGACCCAATGGTTAGAAAAGATGGAATCTGTTTTCCACATCAGCAACTGCAGTGTCGCATGTCAAGTCAAATTTGCAACTTGTAGTCTTCAAGGTAATGCCTTAACATGGTAGAACTCCCACGTTCAGGCTATCGGACATGATATTGCATATGCAATGCCATGGAAAACCTTGAAGAAGATGATGACCGATAAATACTGCCCAAGGGGTGAGATCAAAAAGTTAGAAACCGAAATGTGGAACCTAAAGGTAAAAGGAACCGATGCGATGAGTTACAACCAACAGCTTCAAGAGTTTGGTATGATGTGTATGGAACTGTTCCCGAGGATCGGTGTAGTTGAAAAGTAGTGCGGTAGTCTCCCCGATAAGATACATGGAAGTATGAAGGCATCGAAGCCCAAGACAATGCAGGAGGCAATTGAGTTTGCCACTGAACTGATGGATAAAAAGATCCTCACTATTACTGAATGTCAGACTGAGATTAAGAGGAAGTTTGAGGACACCTCTCGAAACAACCAAAACCAACAACAGCCATTCAAAAGAAACAATGTGACACGGGCTTATACTGCTGGGCCTGGTGAGAAGAAACCGTACGGAGGAATCAAACCTTTGTGCCCCAAGTGCAACTATCACCATGATGGACCATGTGCTCCTAAGTGCACTAACTGCAAAAGGATTGGCCATTTGGCCCGTGATTGTAAAAATAGGCCTGTTGCTGCCAACAACAACCAAAGAGCCCAAAGGACAAACCAAAGAGTTCTCACTTGCTATGAGTGTGGAGCTTGGGGTCATTTCAAGAGTGATTACCCAAAGTTGAAGAACGAGAATCAGGGAAATCGGGCTGGGAATGGTAATGTTGTAGCAAGAGCCTATGTTGTGGGCACTGCCAGGACAAACCCGAACTCTAATGTTGTCACGGGTACGTTCCTCCTAAATAACCGTTATGCTTCGATTTTATTTGATACTGGTGTCGATAAAAGTTTCATATCTACTGCATTTAGTTCTTTGATTGATATCATCCCGACTACATTAGATCATGGTTATGATTTCGAGTTAGCTAACGGTAGAATAATTTGGGTTAATACACTTATACGGGGTTGCACTATAATTTTTCTAAATCATCCATTCAACATCGAATTAATGCCCGTAGAGATGGGTAGTTTTGACGTCATTATCGGTATGGACTGGTTAGCTAAATATCATGCCGTAATCGTTTGTGACGAGAAACTCGTTCGTGTTCATTTTAGAGACGAAATTTTAATTTTTCATGGTGACGGAGGCAACAACGGACACGAGTCACGATTAAACATCATCTCGTGCACCAAAACACAAAAGTACTTGCTAAAGGGATGTCCTATCTTTTTGGCACATGTTACCACAAAAAAGGCGGAAGACAAGTCAAAGGAGAAGCGACTTGAAGACGTACCAATAGTTCAAGACTTTCCTAAGGTATTTCTCGAGGACTTGCCGGGTATTCCACCAACCCGCCAAGTGGAATTTCAAATCGATTTGATACCTGGTGCTGCACCTGTAGCACGGGCACCTTATCGATTAGCTCCGTCCGAGATGAAAGAATTGTCGGACCAACTGAAAGAACTTTCCGACAAAGGCTTTATAAGACCCAGTTCCTCACCTTGGGGAGCTCCGGTCTTGTTTGTCAAGAAGAAGGATGGATCATTCCGGATGTGCATTGATTACCGGGAATTGAATAAGCTGACGGTGAAGAACCGTTACCCGCTTCCAAGGATTGATGATTTGTTCGATCAACTACAAGGTTCGAGTGTCTACTCGAAGATCGACCTGAGATCGGGTTATCATCAACTAAGGGTTCGTGAAGAAGACATTCCAAAGACCGCATTCAGAACTCGATATGGACATTATGAATTTCAAGTTATGCCGTTTGGTTTGACTAACGCACCTGCTGTATTTATGGATCTCATGAATCGGGTGTGCAAACCATATTTGGATAAATTCGTGATTGTCTTTATTGACGATATTCTGATATACTCAAAGAGCAAGCAAGAGCATGAAGAGCATCTCAAGTTAATCTTGGAGTTGCTTAAGAAGGAGCAGTTGTATGCCAAATTCTCTAAATGCGAATTTTGGATTCCTAAAGTACAGTTCCTTGGTCACGTGATTGACAGTCAGGGTATTTACGTAGATCCCGCCAAGATTGAATCCATAAAAGATTGGGCATTTCCTAAAACTGCAACGGAGATTCGTCAATTTTTAGGTCCTACCAGTTATTACCGTATATTCATTGAAGGTTTCTCAAAGATCACCAAATCAATGACCAAGCTTACTCAAAAGAAGGTCAAGTTTGATTGGGGTGACAAGGAAGAATCAGCTTTTCAATTGATAAAGCAGAAGTTATGTAGTGCACCAATTCTGGCTTTACCCGAAGGAAGCGAAGACTTTATTGTTTACTGTGATGCTTCGATCAAAAGGTTGGGCGTTGTGCTAATGCAAAGATAAAAGGTGATTACTTATGCATCACAACAACTAAAAATTCATGAGAAGAATTATACCACTCATTAATTGGAGTTAGGCGCAGTAGTGTTCGCTTTGAAGATCCGGAGGCACTATCTGTACGAGACAAAGTGTACCGTGTTTACCGATCATAAAAGTTTACAACACATCCTGGATCAGAAGGAATTGAACATGAGACAACGTCGTTGGTTGGAATTTCTCAATGATTACGATTGTGAAATTCATTTTCACCCGGGGAAAGCGAATGTCGTGGCTGACGCTTTGAGCAGGAAATAACGAAATAAACCATTACGAGTTCGAGCCTTAGTAATGACTATTGGTTTGGATCTTCCCAACCAAATTTTGGAGGCTCAGACTGAGGCAAGAAAACCAAAAAACCTCAAGTCTGAAGATGTGGGAGGTATGCTGATTGAAAATTCGAAAGACCCAGAAAAGCCCAAGAAGGAGAAATTGGAACTGCGTGGGGACGAAACACTGTGTTTTAATAACAGGAGTTGGTTGCCATGCTTCGGTGATCTAAGGGCTCTAATTATGCATGAGTCTCACAAGTCGAAATATTTTGTTCATTCGGGTTCCGATTAAATGTACCAAGACATGAAGCAATTATACTGGTGGCCTAACATGAATGCCGACATTGCCACCTATGTTAGCAAATGTTTGACGTGTTTAAAAGTCAAAGCCGAACACCAAAAACCATTTGGTTTGTTGATGCAACCAGAGATTCCTCAATGGAAGTGGGACAACATCACTATGGATTTTGTCACCAAACTCCCAAGGACGCAAAGTGTAAACGATACCATATGGGTAATTATAGACCGACTCACCAAGTCTGCACACTTTTTACCAATGAAGGAAACTGACCTTATAGACAAACTAGCAAGACTGTACTTGAAAGAAGTAGTCACGAGACATGGATTACCAGTCTCAATCATTTGTGACCGTGACCCTAGATTTGCGTCGACTTGTTGGAGGTCATTTCAGAAGGCTATAGGTACTCAGTTAGATATGAGTACGGCATACCATCCGCAAACTGATAGGCAAAGCGAAAAGACCATTCAAACATTAGAAGATATGTTACGCGCATGCGTGATAGACTTTGGGAAGGGAAAGACACTTACCGCTGATTGAATTTTCATACAACAATAGTTATCATGCTAGTATTAAAGCTGCCCCATTCGAGGCACTTTATGGTTGGAAGTGTCGATCACCTGTTTGTTGGGCCGAAGTCGGAGAAGCATAGCTCACCGGTCCAGAACTTATTCATGAGACAACCGAGAAGATTGTCCAAATCAAACAAAGAATTCAAGCCGCTCGTGATGGCCAAAAGAGTTACGCCGATGTGAGGCGTAAGCCTTTAGAATTTCAAATTGGTGACCTAGTGATGTTAAAGGTATCACCTTGGAAAGGGGTCGTACGTTTTGGCAAACGGGGGAAGTTGAACCCGAGATATATTGAACCTTTCAATGTGTTAGCCAAAGTGGGAACCGTTGCTTATAGACTCGAACTACCTCAATAATTAAGCAGGGTTCATAGCACGTTTCATGTATCCAATCTAAAGAAGTGTTTATCCGACGAGCCGTTGGCAGTTCTGTTGGATGAAATACACATTGATGATAAACTCTGCTTCGTTGAAGAACCAGTAGAAATTATGGATCGTGAAGTCAAGCGGTTAAAGAAAAGTTGTATCCCTATCATCAAAGTTCGATGGAACTCCAAGAGAGGTCCTGAGTTCACCTGGGAACGTGAAGATCAATTCCGGAAGAAGTATCTACACCTCTTTACAAAAACCGCACCCTCGACAAGTGTCGCATCTTGAGCCTTGCGAATAAGGCTCCGTTAACAGGGGAAGACTGTAACATTTCTCATTTTCAGGTCATTTCCCGACTCAACTATTATCATTATTTATTTTTAGAGTTTTACGCGTTCGCTTTTAATTATAAACGTATAGTTAAATCGCGTGAACTAAAAATCATCATTCAACGTAAACGGACACCAAACAAATAAAAGTTCATGTCAAGCAAGTGTTATATAATTATTACGAGTAAAATTTATAATTTTTCATATTTTATTTTTATTGGTTGCGTAAAGCTTATACGTTTCGCAATTAATTTACATTTAGGTATACCTAGAAGCACCAATACCTATCTATACTCAAAAAATTACCCACATGTATACCCAATACACAAAAGTTAATCATTTTATCACTTAATAAACCACTAGGGCCGGATTTATTGATGCATTCACATAATAAATTATAAAACTCACTTGTACCATAGTTAAACATCACCTTTCTTAAACTAACTCAACCAAGGACTCTTAAATTTCACATATTCCTAAAGATTGTCAAGTCTTAGTACCTTAACACCAATCTTATGCGTCCATTTACCTAGATAGGAGGAGAAGACCTTACAAAAGTTGTACCTTAACCCATACTACTAACTAAGGTTACTTTAAGGATTAATACTTTAACCATTCCTATATAAGGCATGTACAAGGAAGTAAAACACACACATTCAATAACTAACAAATTTCACAAGCAAATACTCTCCCCTAACCATACATACCCATGGCTCACATATTATTATTAGGGTTTTTCATATAAATTGTCATTCCAAGCATTTCTAAGTGTTCAAGACTCCTTATTATTCATATCTAAGGTGATACAAGTGTATTGGAAGCTTGGGTTTATGATCTAACAAGAGTTATTCAAGAAAGCTAATTAGGGTTTTCCTAATTAGGGTTTGATCTTGAGTTTGATTCATTGGGTTAAAGCTTAAGTATAAGCTTGTGTTTATCATTCCACTACACTTCTATAAGGTCTATTTAAAGCTTAACATTTCCATTCATTCACTTAATTATGTACATGCTTGTTTATATATGTTAAACACCACATAGGTTTGTATTTTATCAATTATAAAATATTACAAGGACATGTATGGTTCGAATTTTATATATATGTTGGTGAAATAATACTTAAAATATAACTACACATCTTACATAAATGTTATTTAAATTATAAGTTTAGTTTGTAAATTAAATTGTGTTGAAAGTTTTATTTACAAGTTTATGTATTTGGACAATCACTATGGACTATTTAGAGGACCTAACACATGTAAGACTCATGGTAGAGAGTGTGGTAAAGACTAGTACAAAATTTCTTAAGAAATGGATTTATAAAACTTAAAATACAAAACATAAACATACCAACAGTTTTGGTACATTCTATTAAATTTCGACAAATAATGTATTTATTTTATGTTTTATTTAATTAGTACTTATTACAAGGACCGTAAGCATATAAGGAACTTGAAAAACCGAGCTATAACGAAGAAGATATGACATTTTTAAGTTTACAATAATTAAATGTATAAAAGTATTTTTATAAAAGTATTTTTATAAAAATCCTTATTGTTTTAGATCTGGTAAATTAAGGGAAATATTTTATAAATATAGTACTTGTCATGAGGAATCCAAACATGTAAGAAACTCGAAAAACGGATTTAAAATGAAGGAGATACGTTATTTACAAGTTTACGATAAAAAGTATTTTTATAAAAGTAGTTTTATAAAACATGCAACTGTTCATAACAGTGGGCTGTTGGGAAATAATATTCCTAAATAGAGCTTTTAATTACGAAGACGTAGACATAGGAATCACTAAAAACCGAATTAAAACGAACGAGATACAATTAAAATACGATTTCAATAATTAAAGTTATAAAAAGTATTTTTATAAACTTTCACTTGCTGTTAATGTTCATAACAGTACTTAACCATAAAATAAATTAAAATTTGATTAGACTTTTCAAATACGAATCCATACACATAAGAAACGTATAAAACGAAGTTAAAACAATAAAGATATGAGTTTTATAAAACATCGCGCATTATTTTTACTTTTATACATTATTTTATAAAATAATTAAATTAATTATATAATATCATTACATAATCAATAAAAATATTAAATCATATATTTTTAACAAATAATACATTGTTGAACGAAAAATAATATTTTCTTTACGGATACAAATACATATACCTTTAGTTAACAAAGTACGATTTAATTATTATTTCAACTTTTAGAAATTAAACAAGAACTATTAGGTGGTGGTGTGACTATATAACATGTGATATTTTATTTATATAAAATACATTATGCTCATACGACCTACAATTAATTAGGTTGCATTCGGATTGCCGAGACGATTTACTTGTTTGATTTAGATAATCAAATCATTCACTTACGGTGAGTTCATAGCCCCGCATTTTTATACAATTACATTCATTTGCAACTTTGGGGTGAGAAACATGCATTGTTTTACGATTGGACGCAAGTACACTTTTATACAAATTACGAGTTTTCTTAAGTAGCTATAACCCACCATGCCCATGAATCATGAACTGTTAATTACTAGATTGTAAGTGCGAATGTTATAAATAGATCTATCATCCCCGTTCGGGTGAGTAGTGCTCACTAGTTTTGGTGGTCCAAAACGACGAATGTATACCATGTTAGAACAATTTGGATGTTGTGGGTTGAACATCTACACGAGCACATTATTTGCATTAATTTGCATACATATATGTTGTAGCTTCAGTGTCATGAGCTTAGTGCATTTTGTAATTACTTTTGTAATATTGTATTCGTTACTTATCATACATTTGGAAATCTTCCGGTCCTACTTTATACAATTACTAAACCTGTGAATTCACCAACTTTATGTTGACGTTTTAAAGCATGTTTTTCTCAGGTAAATAAGGTACGAGAAACAAGGATACATTGGTGGTCACCATTTTGGAGTCATTACATTAAAGATTTGGGTGCATTACATTTTGGGAATATCTGTTATGTCTTAAAATCTTTACTATTTCATGGATGAGCAATTTAAGCTTCGGGTTTTGTAACAAACAAGTTTATTTAATCCAATGTATCATTTTTAAACGACTAATATAGATGTAACACTCTCATACCCATATTCCGCTGCGACCAATTTTGGGGGTGTTACAAGAGTCAAGAGCTAAAGACTTACTCCTATCACAAACTTTATGACATTTTGAAGCAACACCAGAATGAAGTCAATGAATTAAGAGCTGAAAGACTAGCACATACTACTAATCCACTTGCACTTGTTGCTCAACAACAACCAGTTTACCAAACTCAAAACCATCCTAATCACTACACTCAAAATTCCTCAACTAGATCACAACAAGCTGCTAACAAAAATAAAGGTAAAGAAATTGTCAACTCTCCTCTACCCACTTATGATCAAGAACCTACTATGGTTGTTGAATATGATGAAATGACCAACGATAAGGAGATTGATAAACTCATGGCTTTAATTTCTCTATTATTCAAGAAAATCTACAAACCTACCAACAACAACCTCAGAACTTCATCAAACCCCAATAGAGTAAATCAGGATAATACTCCAAGGACTAACAGAGGCACTAGGTATGATATACATAGGGTAGTTAATGTTGTTGGGGCTAGGGAGAATGTAGGAACATAGGTGGTGTAGTAGTCTGTGATTCAGTGTTATAATTACAAGGAATATGGGCATGTAGCAAGGGAATGTCAAAAACTGAAATGGGCAAAGGATGCAACTTATCACAAGGAGAAAATGCTATTGTGTAAGCAAAAGGAAGCTGGATTTCAGTTGAATGCAGAGAAATCTGATTGGAGGGATGACACTGATGATGAACCTGAAGATCAAAAACTGGAAGCACATTATTTGTACATGGCACAGATTCAAGAGAATCTGGATTGATCTTTGATGCTGAGCCATTGCAAAAGGTACAAAATAATGATGATAACTATAATGTATTTGCCATTGAAAGTGAACATCCTAAGCAACCTGAATCTGTTAATGACACATATTCGGTTGAACAAGATGAACATAACATGATTATTGATTCATTGGATATGAGTTATGATAGAGAATAGGTTGACCAGGATGATGATGATCTTGCTAAAGAACGTGATTTGCTTGCTTCTTTAATTGAGAAAGTAAAATGTAAAATTGATGACAGCAAAAACCGTAATAAATTTTTGGAAACATCAAACAAGGCTTTAGTTGATAAATTGAAAGGTGAAATTGAGGATTTCAAAACCAAAAATAACAGTTTAGAATCATCAAATAACCATTTCAAAGAAGCAAACAATGAACTGTCAAAGACTAATCATTTGATGTTCAAAGACCTTAAGAAGTTCTAAGTTGAACTTGATAGATATCATGATGTGAATTATGCGTCAAAGGTGGAAATTGATTGTGCAAAAGCTAAAGGGGATTTAATGTCATACAAAATGGAATCTGAAAAGTCATTTAATGAATATACTCGAAAGATGAACGATTTAAATCAAACGATTTCAGAAATGAAAAAGGAGCTTTTTGCACATCAAGAAACTATCTCCATAATGTCACAAGAAAAAGAGGCTCAGATTAACTTTTACAAAACTCGTGAAGACAAATTAATTGAAAAAGTCATTGCTTTGGAAAATAAGGTCAAAGCTTTGGATGATATTGTTTACAAAACCGGTCAATCAGTTCAAACAATAAATATGCTTAATCATAATTGTAAAACGAGTTTTGTTAAACCTGAGTTCTTCAAGAAAGATCAAAGACAGAATCCTCGTCTGTATGATATAGGTTGCTATAATGATAATCTTGCTTTAATGTTAGCTCCTGAATGTGATGAAACGATTCGTCTTGCCCAAGAAAGTCGATCAAAATTAAGTGATTTAATCAGACCTTTTGATTATGAAAAATTGAATAATCTTTATGATTTGTTTGTTCCATAACGTGAAAAGTCGTCTGAACAACGATATTTTTCGGAAAGGTAAAAAATGAGTCATACACTTGTCAAGAATGAAAATTCAAAAGAGTCTTTTAATAAACAAACAACTTTGTTAGAAAAACGCATGGATGAATCCATTCTGTGGGATCAAAAGTGTAAAAGCTCGAAGGAACTTTTCAAAATTAAAAGTAGCGTTGACATGATTTTTGATGGAGTAGATCGTTGCAAACAAACAATCGCTAAAAGAACATATTTTGGTCACATGGATCCATTCATTTAAAATACAATTGAAGGAAAATTTTGTCCCTAAATTCGAAGAATCAATGATGATTTAGAAAAATTTCACTTGTGTTTGAAAGAGGAAATGGTTGCTGATTTGAGATACTTTAATTCTCTTGAACCTGAAGTAGACTCTCTCAAATCTCAACTGGAAACTTAAAAAAGACAGTTTTCTTTTTGAATGAAATCGACCGACTTTCCAGAGAGTATTATTATGCTGATCACATGAATGTTGTACTTGGTGTGTATACTACTCTCGATGAATTTACTGATTTACAATGTGATTATGTAAACCAAGTTGTCAAATGTGAATGTCTTGAAAAAGAGCTTTCGAAAAGTAAAACAATGTCAAAGAGTTTTGAAGCACTTTAGAAACATGCGATTAATCTTGAACTTGCTTTACAACAATGTAAAGAACAGATAAAAATGACAAAGCTTTCAAAGAAAATCAGTCAAACGTATTTTTGAAAGAATGTGAACAATATTTTAAAATTCAAGACTTGAAAGCTCAATTACAAGACAAAGGAATTGCAATAAGTGAGTTGAAGAAACTCATAGAAAAGATGAAAGGAAAATCTGTAGAAATTAAGTTTGAAAAATCATCGGTTATTTTACAACCGAATGCTTTTAAAAGTCAAAGACAATCAATTTTAGGTAAACTGGCTACTTTTTTAGATTTTCTTGCAAAGACAGATTTTTCAAAGTCAAAGTCAGTTACCACAAATAATGTGTCCAATAATTTTTCAAAACCAGTCACTGTACAAATTTTGCCTTAGAATGTAATATCAATTTTAAAGAACACAAATGTGATTGCTCTAGGAATGTATAAAGTGCACACAAAGCCTAATCAAACTAGAACACCACAGTTGCCTCAAGACATTAGGAAAACTAACAAACGAGTGTCTTTCTCTACAGGAGTAATTCCTACCACTAGTGTTAGCAGACCACGGCTTAAGAGCAATCAATTAGAAGATAGAGTCATGCCTAACAATAGTCAAGGGAAGAATCAAGAAGTAGAAGACCACCATAGGAATTTTAAGTTTTCAAATAATAAAACATTTGTAACTGCGTGTAATGCCAGTCTGAATGCTAAGACCTCGAATGTAAACTTTGTTTGTGTTACTTGTGGAAAATGTGTGTTGAATGACAATCATGATATGTATGTTCTTCACTATATTAATGGCGTGAAATCTATGACTAAACTGCCTATGGTTGTGCCTATTAGTATTAGAGAACCCAAACGAACTGTGAACCAATCTGTTGCAACACCCCTTAAGAGAACAGTTGCTTCATAATCCACTAACCAGAAACCTAGACACACAACTAGGAAGCTATATGAGCATGTTAGTAAGACATGTAGTTGGTGGTATCCTAAGTTTACACCATCCGGATACAAATGGAAACCTAAGTCCCCAATAGGAAATGTCAACACAAATGTTAGTATGCCTCTAGGAAATGCATCTAGAACTGCTAATATTTTAGAACCTATGACTCCTAGGTGTTCCACTTTGTCCAATACTCCATTGTCTTCTAATTCTTTTGCAGCTCGTAGAGATAATTCTATTCATCGTCGACTCTGGGTGCTCAAAGCACATGACAGGAAATCTCAAGCTTCTAAGTAATTTTGTGGAGAAATTTCTGGGTACGGTGAAGTTTAGAAATGATCAAATTGCACCAATTCTTGGTTATGGAGATCTAGTTCAGGAAAATATCACTATCAAAAGAGTGTATTACATCAAAGGGCTGAATCACAATTTATTCTTTGTTGGTTTTTTTTCGGGGATTATGTGTGCGGATTCGGAAGTTTCTTTTTGGAAGTCTACATATTATAATTCTTGGAAATGATCTTCTCACAGGCTCTCATGGCACTGATCTGTATTATATCACTCTTCAAGAATCATCCACTCCCAATCCAATTTTCTTAATGGCTAAAGCTACATCGTCACAAGCATGGTTATGGCATCGTTGTCTCTCACATCTAAACTTCGACACCATCAACTTGCTTTCGAAGAATGGTATTGTGACTGGCCTTCCAAAATTGAAATTCATCAAAGATCAACTTTGTTCTTCTTGTGAGTTGGGGAAAGCCAAAAGAAAGTCTTTTCACACAAAAACTACCCCGAGTTCCAAAAGACGATTACAACTTTGACACATGGACTTATGTGGTCCCATGCAGGTAAAAAGTATTAATGGAAAGAAATATGTTCTTGTAATTGTTGATGACTACTCTAGATACACTTGGACTTACTTCTTGAGGTCTAAAGATGAAACACCTAAAGTTCTCATTGATTTTCTCAGACTTGTTCAAAGAGGACTTCATGCTCAAGTAAGAACTGTACGAACTGACAAAGTCACTAAATTTTTGAATAAAACTCTTCATGTATACTTTGCTCAAGAAGGGATTGAACACCAAACGTCCGTTGCTCAAACACCTGAACAAAACAGTGTTGTTGAAAGAAGGAAGCATACTCTTGTTGAGGCTGCTCAAACAATGCTAAGTGCCACTAAAGTTCCTTTATTCTTTTAGGCTTAAGCAATTACAACAACATGTTTTACTCAGAACTGTTCACTTGTAATTCCTCGACATGAAAAAACACCTTACCACATCATCAATGGCCGAAAACCGTCTGTTAAGGTCTTTCACACTTTTGGCTCTCTTTGCTACATTGTCAAAGATGGTGAAAATCTTGACAAAATAAAGGAAAAAGGTGATGCATGTATTTTTGTAGGGTATTCTACTCAGTCAAGAGCTTACAGGGTATTTAACAAGAGAACAAGAGTGATAGTTAAAACCATTCATGTTAACTTTGATGAATTACCTCAGATGGTGTCAGATCATGTCAGTTCTGACCCCGTTCTACAATGTCCAACTACGGCCCTTAAACATGACAATTTAAGTCCCGGTCCCTAATAACGCTCAAATTGAGTATATTCTTAGAAGCGTTATCCATACTTTTGTATATGTTATTTGGCTATTTTTATATGCTTTTGTTACTTAATTGTACCAAAGTGTGTTTGCAAGTATATTTGTAGCAAAGTATAAGAGAAGCAAGAAAAAGACAAAGAAAAGAAGTAAAAACAAAGTTTAGTATAAGTACGAAGAATCTCTCGTAAAGAACAAGCTCGGGAAGCAATTCAACAACAAAAGAGTGAACCATACAAGCTTCCAAGCCCCAAGATAGAGTTTAAATGAAGTTTTATTGATGTATAATGACCCACGACCAAGCACGACTCAAACGGGAAGCTAATACGCAAAATCAAGAAATATATATTTTTGGTCGTGTGGCTAGCAGCGTGGCAGGAGCTCGTGCCGCCCGACAGGAGATATTGCCGCCCGACAAAGGGCAGTGCAGCCTGGCTCATTTCACTCTAGAAGAAACCTGAATAACCAAGAAGGATCTAAACCATCTAAACCGACTTTGGACACCCCTTTAGGCCCTAGAACGACATAAAATAGTAGTATAAATAGGAGACCCCTATGCCTCATTTTGACACACACCTCGCTATATTCACTAGGTTTTTCTTATAGTTATTCCACCCCCCTTCACCCAAGGACGAATTTCCTCCACCATATCTAACCCAAAAGACCAAAAACCTCTCCCAAATTCGTGAAGATTATTCAAGGGCTGAAGAAAATGCTTTTTTGCATAATGATTTCCAGGGTTGTTTAGAGGTGTATAGTCAATTGGAGGCTTGAAGGTTGCTTTAATCCTTCCTATTTATTTATTGTAATCTTGCTTTGGGTAACTCTTATATTCAGAATGTTTTAGGTCACATAATTGCATGTGGATCTGGTATTGATTAATATGATTTTGGTGTAGTTTTATATTACTTGTTTGCGAACTATGTGAAATAATTGATATGGATTGGTTGACTCTTAGTATGTTTAATATTGATTTGCTTAGGGAGATTTGCTTTGCGATCAATACTTGTCTAAATTTCTTGTATGATGAATCATGATTTGATCATAGATCAAAGGATTTCATACTTAATGATTTGTTTCAATATATTTGTGCGCGAATAAGTTGAATTTCATACTTGCACATATGAATAACACATAGCTTAAAAAGACTAGTAACGATTGAATTTAAGAGTATAAAATCCGGATCAGAAGGATCTCTTATGAACAAATGAGTTAAAATCTTATTCTCACAAAGAGGCTAGCGTAACTACTGGTTTTATAACTAATGTTCATAGACGAGGTCGAGAAGGGTGCTTGTTATAAATCACTATTTATATGCAATTCCATGACATGACCATTTGATTGGAATTGTGTTCCTTAGATTTTGTATACCTTGCTATTTTTTTAACCAACATCCGAACAATCTCATTGCAATATACAATACACTAGTTCCAAACAAGTTGTTCTAATTATTTGATTTCTTTCTTGTTAAATTCGCATCATTGTCATTTCTGTATTAGTTGTTGCTTATATGGTATTTTGGGACGCGACAACCATTTTACTACTTTTGTGCTTATTGATACTTAGATTCTACACAATTGAAAACATCCAAATCCTAGTGAACGACATCGGCTTACCACAAAAATCTAGCTACAAACGAAAGGGTCATACTTCCCCGTGTGTTCTTTAGCTTATTTGGTAATTCGTGTTAAATTTAAAACTAGTAGTCACGAGACACATTAAGTTTTTGGCGCCGCTGCCGGGGATTTGTGTTGTGTTTTCTTGTTTAGAATCTTTTTATTTCGTCTTATATCATTTGTGCTTGTTTTTGCTTACGGAAAAATCACCTAAAACCACTCAGAAGTGCTCTGCCGCCCCGGCGCACCTTTTTGCCGCCGGCTCTGAAGAAAAAAAAGAATTAAAAAAAGGAAAAAAAAACTTTTGTTAGTTAGATAAGTCAAATTTAAATATAAAAAAATAACAAAAAGAAATATAGGTATTATTTTATTTTATCTTTTATTCAATATACAATCGTTAGTCAGAATGGGTACAATATCTTCTCTCCATTGTAAACGTATAAGAATGATAAAATGGCGGGTCCTTTGCTTCCCTAAAGAATCGGGTTTTTAATATTTCAGCTATCATTTAGTCGCTTCAATGGAGACTAACCGAGAACCTTTCATAGGATGATGCCAAGATTATCTAATAGTTGTTAAGTTATTTTTCTTTTTTTACATCATATCATTAAAAAAAATACAAAAAGATTTTTTTACTTTCATTTAGTTTTTATTTTATTTGCTATGACTTTTTGCAAATCGCTCCGGGTTTGTATAAATCCGCGTTCTTGGGGTAAACGTCTCACTAGTCCATTCCGCGAACTTAAACGAAAAATCAAAAAGAGGACTAAACCCGATAAGACGTCAATGTACCTCGTCCGAAAACGAATCACTAGATTACTCATGTCAAAACAAACCGTTCAACGAGGAACTTTTCGTGTAAAGCCCAAAATCAAAATATTCATGAAGAAATGCGAACACCACCCGCACCCATAATCGTCAGTGATCCTGATGACCAACTGATGTGGTCAAGCACTAGGACTGTTGCTCCAACACCTAGCTCTGCTATTATTCAATGCCCTATTTCCACTAATTTCCGTATCAAGGGTACCCACATGCAAATGATTCAGGATAATCAATTTGATGGGCCGAATCCGTTACCGAATACTCATCGACACGTAGCAATATTTTCTTAAGATTAGCACCTACTTCCAATATGGTGGAAAATCAAGGGAAGCGGTTATGTTTTGAGGGACCATATATCCTTTCTCCGTTATGTGAATAAAGCTAAGATTTAGGAATGAACAGAGCTTAACGAAGGAACAATTACTCTCGTGGAACGAATTGTAGACACGCCACTTTAATTAAGCGATATTTTTCTCCCGCAAAGTTCAAACGACTCCTAAATGATATTCATGATAGCTACACCAACTCAGTAACGAAACTCTCGTTAAAGCTTGGATCCATTTGAAAGAAATGCTTCGCATTTGATATGGACATGCTCTAACCAAAGGCACGATAGTTCATATATTCTATCATGGTTTAGACGGTCCAACACAAGGAATTCTCGACGCCAGAGGAATATTCCTCTATAAAACTCCCAACGAAGCTTTCAAAATCCTCGAGGATAAGGTTCTTTTCCAACTCGATTTTTCACTATGGAACCCAACAATATGCCCTAGCATATAACACCAAAACCAAAAACCGTGTGTGTTCGCCGGTGGAAATAACATCAACTCCACGATCTCGCCCATATTGCGGTGGGATAAACATTGAAGCTCAAATCGCTACAATAAAATCGATTCAGAATTCCTAGAATTCCTGATCATAAGGAAAGAGCTCAAAGAGACGCGAGACGGTCGTAGAGACAACCACGCTTTACAAATCTACATGAAGGATGACACACCGATGTGTGAACCTCATGAAGCGAATTATGTCCAAAGATATCAAGGAGGATATCATGACCATGAACCCATAAATTCGTACTCCTATCCAAACCATAACCCAAACCGTCATTATCCTTACCCACGAAATCAAATGCCACGTCCATCACGATATTTCAAATTTACCGAAACCTCAACGAAGGAGATGATGAGAGAATGGATGGCTAGTCAAATGAAAGCAAATGAACGTATGAAGAATCAGGTGGTTGAATTGGAAAATCAAGTCAATCAAGGATTAAGGAACCACCAAGCGATAATCCAAAACTTGGAGAGGCAATTTGAGTTTCTCTTGCCTACCAAAACCCTTCCTCCTGCCACAAATACAAAACCGAGACATGAAATTGTCTACAACATACCCTCAATCCGAAACAATAATGATAAGGGTGATGTTAAATTTATCGAGGTGGATGAAACTCAACCCGTTCCAACCATGCCAAACCCGAACCTAATCGAAGCTAACTCACCAACAGTATCGCCTTTTTCTAAGGATTGTACCATGCATATCCCATACACGGATGCGAAGACGTTTGCTGACGTTGTATTGCTGAACCACGTTGGTGAAAAGGAGTTAAAATCGATTGTTGGCGATGGAATTGGAGTCTTAACACAGAAAAAGATCAAGAAAAACGACATGGGATTATCGAAAGAACCGGCTATGAAATGGAACATGGAAAGGAAAATAGATGAGTGGGAGAATTATCAAAACCTCTCTTCGAAAAAAACCGATAGGACTAACCCACTTCATCCTCACGCTCACACTGAGCAAGTAAATGTCGTATTCACCGAGAGTGGAAAGTCCGATGACTTTCCGGAAATTCAAATAGATCAACCATCTTCGATTATCGTTAACAATAAAATCAAAAAAGATAAACCTATTAAGACGTCGAAAGGGGGTTATCACGTGGTTTAAACAAAAGAATATCCTTTCCGTGAGTACAAACCAAAAATCCCATACTCTCAAGCTTTAAAAAGGGAAATTTCCTATTTGAACCGTATCATCAAAGAATCTTGAATCCTAGGGATGAGTCTAGCTAATGACTCAATAATAAATTAAGCGCTTTTCGGGAGGAAATCCGAGGTTTTAATTGCTTTATGTGCTTTAATTTCTAGTTTTTGAATAAAAAAATGTGCACCCTTTAAGAAAGTTGTTTTTCAACTTGGAAAATCTTAAGTGTGGGGGTGTTACATGCTCGTAGTGTTTAGTATATTATTGTTTGCATTTTGTATGTTTTGTTTTGTTTTGATTGAATATTGCAGCAGGTAATGGTGAAGGAGGATGCTTGGAGGTGAAATTAATTAATGTCGTACGCTTATGCTAGCATCCGCGTAGCATCTATCATATTGAGTTCGATCGCAATTTTTCATGCCCGAATGTCTGGTTTTCTCTTACTCTTATTTCCCTATTATTCATACTTTGAAGTTATTTTTCACATTGAGGCCAATTTAAAACTTAAGTGTGGGGGAGGTAAACAAGGAAAACGAGACTGATTTTAAAATTTTCTAATTTTTAGGCCAATTTAAAATTTATGTAGACTTGTTTGCCCTTATAGTTGTTTTCACGTAATTAGGTTAATATATTAGAACTTGTGCTTGTAAATCATTACGAATACCGTATTGAGATCATATTCGTGTGATGATAAGTGTATATGCGTGATAAAGAGGCACCTTAGGATTTAACCAAATAGCCTTTTCCGTTTACTTTTAGCTAACCACCCAAATTAACCCTTTGTTAGCACTTACTTTTAGTGCTAGATACCCTTAGAACACCTATTGAGTCATCCTGTTCGTTTGATAAAATCAAAAAAAAACAAAACAAAAAAATATTTAACTTTAAACCTTAGCCTAATCAGTAGTCAAAGTCTAAATGGTGAGTTGCTAGTTGCTTGGTTTGATGGATTGTTTTTGATGATTATGAGTTTGCCACACTTCGCCTTTGTGTGTGCCATTCCGACAAAGATGAAGACTGCAGCTTCTTATTTGTATTTTTGTGGTGTATGTTTATACGAAGTGTGGAGGAGATATGATGTAAAAAAATATGAAAAAAGGAGGTTGAAAAAAAAGAAAAAAAGTGAATAAGTGAATAAGTCATCGAAAAATTGTGATGACAAAAATAGCCAATGAGCTATAAATTATCATGAAGATGAAGGAATATGAAGTGATTGAGATATCGATTAGCCAATGTGCTAAGACGTGATATACTTATGTGGTGATCGATATGTGAAGGAGGAATAAATTGGTAACTATAATCATTTTTGGGTTTGCGGTTTGATGGGTAACTAGCAACATTAGGACTTAGACTTTTGACTTATATGTTCGTGATACACCCTCTCATAAAGAATCTCATGCCTTATCCATACCCCTTACTAACCTGAAGCCTAACATTGTAACCCAATAAAAGTCCTCTTTAGATGTGTACACTTGGTGCTTACGCCCCATCGGTTTTTATTTTGTTTTTATCTTTCTTTTTTTAATTTACTTGAGGACAAGCAAACCCTTAAGTGTGGGGGGGTGTTTGCGCCTTTTGCGCTCATTTATAAAAAAAACAAAAATATGTCGATATTTTCAAAATTAAAAAAAATCTTATTTTTTTCCATTTAGGTATTTTCTTTCTATAATTTTTTTCTTATATTTGCTTGAGGGCAAGCAGAACTTAAGTGTGGGGGAATTTGATAACGCTCAAATTGAGTATATTCTTAGGAGCGTTATCCGTACTTTTGTATATGTTATTTGGTTATTTTTATATGCTTTTGTTACTTAATTGTACCAAAGTGTGTTTGCAAGTATATTTGTAGCCAAGTATAAGAGAAGCAAGAAAAAGACGAAGAAAAGAAGTAAAAACGAAGTTTAGTACAAGTACGAAGAATCTCTCATAAAGAACAAGCTCGGGAAGCAATTCAACAACAAAAGAGTGAACCATACAAGCTTCCAAGGCCCAAGATAGAGTTTAAATGAAGTTTTATTGATGTATAATGACCCACGACCAAGCACGACTCAAACGGGAAGCTAATACGCAAAATCAAGAAATATATATTTTTGGTCGTGTGGCTAGCCGCGCGGCAGGAGCTCGTGCCGCCCGGCAGGAGATATTGCCGCCCGGCTCTTGGAGCCCACGTTTTTCATTTCACTCTAGAAGAAACTTGAATAACCAAGAAGGATCAAGACCCTCTAAACCGACTTTGGACCTTTTGCCCAAGAAATATGCTTGAAGGCCAATGAGGCTTTCTAGTATAAATAGAGGCCATATGCCTTTGTTTTCACATAGTTATTCTACCCCTTCATCCAAATCCGAATTTCCTCCACCATATCTAACCCAAAAGACCAGAAACCTCTCCCAAATTCGTGAAGATTGTTCAAGGGCTGAAGAAGATGCTTTGATATGATTTTCTGGGTTGTTTAGAGGCGTATAGTCGATTGGAGGCTTGAAGGTTGCTTTAATCCTTCCTCTTTACTTATTGTAATCTTGCTTTGGGTAACTTTCTTTTATATTTCAGAATGTTTATGTCTCATATTCATGTTGGATCTTGGTATTTGATTAATATGATTATGGAGTAGTTTTATATTACTTGTTTGGAACCATGTGAATTATTGATATGGATTGTTTGGACTCTTAGTATGTTTGAATATTGATTTGCTTAGGAGTTTGCTTTGATCAATACTTGTCTAATTATCTTGTTGATGAATCATGATTTGATCTATAGGTCGAAAGGATTTCATCTTATGATTTGTTTCAATATATTAGTGCACGAATATGTTGATATTTCATACTTGACACATATGAATAAACAAGCTAAAAAGACTAGTAACGATTGATTCAAGAGTATAGGTCGAAAGGACTCTTATGAACAAATGAGTTAAATCTTATTTCTCACAAAAGGTGCGTAACTACTTGGTTTTATACTAACGTTCATAGGTCGAAAGGGTGCGTTGTTATAAACCATTTGTATGCAATTCCATGACATGACCATTTGATTGGAATTATGTTCCTTAGATTTTGTGTACCTTGCTATTTGTTTAACCAACATCCCGAACAATCCATTGATATATTCACTAGTTCCAAACAAGTTGTTCTAATTATTTGATTGCTTTCTTGTTAAATTTGCATCATTATTATTTCCGTATTAGTTGTTGCTTATATGGTATTTTGGGACGTGACAACCATTTTACCACTTTCGTGCTTATTGATACTTAGATTCTACACAATTGAAAACACCCAAATCCTAATGAACGACCTCGGCTTACCACAAAAATCTAGCTACAAATGAAAGGGTCATACTTGCCCGTGTGTTCTTAGCTTATTTGGTAATTCGTGTTATAAATTTAAACTAGTAGTCGCGAGACACATCAGTCCCCAAAGTCAAGAAAATGTTCCTCAAGCAGCTGAGACAGTAACAACGTCAAATGAGCTAGATTTTCTATTTAGTCCGATGTTCGATGAATTACTCAATGGAACTACCAAAGTTGTGTCGAAGTCTTCCGCTATAAACACTGTTGATGCTCCTGATAAACGTCAACAACAAAACACAACTCAATCTACTACAACAACCGTTGCTGCAGATATATCTCCATTGAACATTCAAACAACACCTGAAACTACAAGTCAAGCACCAACTCAAGTACCAACTGTCACTGCTACTGAGAACATTATTCAAGCAGAAACTAATAAAGAATATGCACAAGTTGACGAAGACGAATTTATCAACATCTTTAGTACGCCGATACAAGAACGTGGGGAGACATCTTCTCGATATGTTGACTCGTCAAACATGCATACATTCTATCAACGGCATCCTTCTGAAAATCGTTAGACAAAAGGTCATCCGTTAGAACAAGTCATTTGATATCCTTCTTAATCAATTAGAACAAGACGTCAGCTAGAAACAGTGGCGAGATGTGTATGTTCGCACTCACTGTGAGTCGAACCGAACCGAAGAACATCAAAGAAGCCATGGCTGATTCTGCATGGATTGAAGCGATGCAGGAAGAACTTCACCAGTTTGATCGATTAGATGTATGGGAATTAGTCAACAGACCACTCTGCAAGAATGTCATTAACATGAAGTAGCTCTAGAAAAACAAACATGATGAGGAGAACACTGTAATTCGCAACAAAGCTCATCTTGTAGCTAAGGGATACAACCAACAGGAAGGAATCGACTTCGAAGAGTCATTTGCTCTAGTCGCTTGATTGGAAGCTGTCCGATTATTCGTTGCGTATGTTGCACACAAGTCATTTCCTATATACCAGATGGACGTCAAAACAACGTTTCTTAACGGTCCTCTAAAGGAAGAAGTGTACGTTAACCAGCTAGATGGATTCGTAGACCCACATCATCCTGACAAAGTCTATCGTCTTAAAAAGGCTTTATATGGACTCAAGCAAGCTCCATGGGCATGATTCGGATCATGCGGGCTGTCTCGATTCACAAAAAAGTACATCTGATGGCATACAATTTCTAGGAGGTGATAAGTTAGTCAGCTAGTCATCAAAGAAGTAGGACTGCACTTCAATGTCTTTAGCAGAAGCCAAGTATGTGTCTTTATATGTGTGTCACGCTCAAGTTCTATGGTTGAGAACTCAGCTCACAGATTATGGCTTTCACTTTGATAAAATACCTATGTATTGTGATTCAAAGGCAGCCATAGCCACTCGTGCAATCCAGTCCAACATTCCCGTACCAAGCACATCGATGTCAGATATCACTTCATAAAGGAACAAGTTGAAAAGGGTATTGTTGAATTATTCTTTGTCGGAACTGAATACCAGTTAGCTGACCTGTTTACTAAAGCTTTGTCGGAAGATAGGTTTAAGTATCTCGTTAGACGACTCGGTATGAGATGTGTTAGAAACACGAAAAGTATCGGTCACTTCCAATAATAGTTAGTCAATGCCCGTAGTTAGTCAAATGTAATGATATTAATCTAATTGGGCCAAAAGGACCATGGAAAGCCCACATGCTCTCCATGGCCGGCCACTATAGTAGTATAAATACCCTCTCCATACCTTGGATAGAGTGTTGGTTGTTTATTATTTTCACACACATAATACAAGTTTTCTCTTATGTTTCTTTCTCTCTCTAAAATGTTCATCCAACCACTCTCTCTCAAACCACCTCTCTTTCTAACCTTGTATGTTATTTGATTGTTCTTCAATTGGTATCAAGAGCCATGGAGTGATTTGCTAAGTTTTTGTGTTTATTTTCTTATGGTTCGTTTCTTTCTTTTAAACCGTAGCCTCTTCTTGTTTTTTCTTTGTTTTTCGAAGCTAACATATACACTAAAAGATCATTTACAAAGGTAATCTTCATCTAGTATCTTTAGGATATAGGTGAATAAGCTTTGAATCAAGAAAAACTCATTTTTTTACAACTTTGGTTTTCGAAAAAGTCTTAAAAAGTACAAATCTTGATTTCAAAATTTTTGGCTTAAAAACCAGAAAGTATGCATTTTTAAGGTACCTATAGGCTTAGTAATACTAGTTGTATAAGAAAATTTAGGAAAAACAATCAAAAGTTAGTCTTTTTGTGTTTTTGAGATTTTGTGTTTCATCCAAGTGTTATCCGGATTGGCAATTTTTTTTGTTTTAACCGAATTCATAACTTTTAAGTATAACCGAATTGGCAATCTTCAGTTATAACCAAATTAGCAATCTCTCAAGTATAACCGAATTAGCAGCTTGCAGCTTCAACCGAATTCGCAGCTATCAAGTTCAATCGAATTCGTAGATACCAAGTATAACCGAATTAGCAGCTTGCAGCTTCAACCGAATTCGCAGCTATCAAGTTCAACCGAATTCGCAGATACCAAGTATAACCGAATTAGCAGCTTGCAGCTTCAACCGAATTCGCAGCTATCAACTTCAACCGAATTCGCAGATACCAAGCTTAACCGAATTAGCAGCTTGCAGCTTCAACCGAATTCGCAGCTATCAAGTTCAACCGAATTCACAGATACCAAGCTTAACCGAATTAGCAGCTTGACAATCTAATTCGCAGTTTTACTTGACAACCTAATTCGTAATTTTTCATTTGGACACCGAATTTGCAACTTAAGTTAAAACTCTTAAATTTGTTAACAAGATTATACGGTTTATTTGACTCGTAAAATCCCGTGAAACATTCACTTGTTTTCCCGGTTTTGTTAAGAATTGTAAAATCCCATGTAGTTTCAAGACATAAAACACTCAAAAGACAACTCATAACAACACAATTACTTTCAATCACCGTTCGATCAAACAAGTAATCTTTTAACATACAACTTTCATAATGACGACTCTTGCTGACAAAGCGATTCTTTCGGGTGCTGACAATCATCCACCTATGTTGGAAAAAGATATGTACGATTCTTAGAAAAGTATAATGGAGCTATACATGATGAATAGACAACATGGACGAATGATCCTTGAATCCATTGAAAATGGTCCACTCATCTGGCCTACGATTGATGAGAAAGGAGTGACTAGACCAAAGAAATATTCTGAGTTATCTGCTACGGAAGCAATTCAAGCTGATTGTGATGTCAAGGCAACAAATATCATTCTCCAAGGATTACCACTAGAGGTTTATGCACTTGTTATCAATCATCAAATCGCCAAGGAACTTTGGGAAAGAATTCAACTTCTCATGCAAGGAACTTCATTAATAAAACAGGAAAAAGAGTATAAACTATATGATGAATTCGATAAATTTGCTTATAAGGAGGGGGAAACACTACATGATTTCTACTTGAGATTTTTACTGCTACTCAATGACATGAACATCTACAATGTGAAACTGGAACAATTTTGTAACATCTATGATTTAATCAAGTTAATGAAACCTTTAGAATTGGCTAAGAGTTCTTTTTGTATGATTCTTGCGTGCTATGTGTAGTTTATGTGTGCTAAGTGGTTTGAATAGGTGCATGGTATCATTTTGAGGTGTATGATCATCTCATTCTGAGTGTGTTTGTGTTTAGTGATAAGTATTCCATTCGTTCGTGAATAGTGATAATGGAAAAGTAATGACGTATAGCATGCATTGCTAAGTCAATACTTGGATGATTTTGTGTTAAACGTTTATGAAAAATGTATTATGATGGAAATAAGTTAAGTGAGTAAGATTTGGCGAATTAGAGTAGACTTTCTAAATATAGAAAGTGAAATGTAAAATGAAAAGTTATTTTTAGAAGGTTATTAAGTTGCGTTTATGTAAGAAGGTTTACCTAAATTAGCTTAGGTTTTTATGAAAACTTAAGGTAATGAAGATCATTAGTAAAATAATAATTAAAAAAATAAAAAATATATAATTAAAGGGGTGTTCGGCCGGTTAGGGATAAAGGAAAAAAAAGAAACAATTTGATATCAATAAGGATTCTATTCGTATAAATACAAATCTAATAAAACCATAAATCACTTTTTCTCTCTTATCTCCCCTTGTGATCGCCGAACCTTCAAGAGAAGAAAAAAAAGATTTTTTTTAATCAAGAACGAGTTGGTGATTTAGTGTTTCAAGAATTAAGGTTTAGGTATATTTCAATTAAGCTTTTGTTTAATCTTTTTTTAAAACATGTAAAAATTAATATGATGGATCATTAGGGTTTTTAAAACTTCTGTAATTAAGGATGTTTTAATCATGCTAGAACGTTTAGGGTTTGATTAGGATCTTATTGGTGTTAGTGGTTAGAGTTAGATCGCTTTAATTCATGATTTAGAGTTGAGCAGAATTTAGAGTTGTGTTCAACTGATGATATCTAGATGTTTAAAACATGTTTTGATATGATTTTGGTGCCTAAATTGTAGTTCAAAGAGTCTATTTTTCAAAAAGTCTGGCCTCGAATGATTTGGAGTTCGAGAAGTTGGTTAAATATTGGTTACAAGAAAAGTTATCAAAACAGTAAATATGTGTCAGATTTAGGTCATGTTTAGGAGGGTAAAACCCTAACTTAAAAGTGGAATTAAAGTTAGCCAATCTACATTAATTAAGTTCTATATGTATATAAAGAAACCCTAGAATTAGAGCTTCTGATTTTGTGTCTAAGTAGGGTAATTAGGGCCATACTTTTTAGTGTGCAATCAGATCCGAATTGGTACAGTTTTGAAGTTTGATTTTATTTGGGATAGTTGCACATGTAATGAGTAATTGGGAATCACAAAGTAGTTAGTAAACTCATAAATGAACTTAGGTGATTTTTGGTATAATTTATAAAGGTCATCAAGTAAGGGTTTTAAGAGGCTAAAGTTACACTAAAATTATGCACTTTTAAACAAATTGTAGTTAACTAGTGTAATGAGTTAATGAAGTAGTTAATGTTGGGCATGGTGTCGGGGTGACCCATGATGGTTAATCACACCCTTAGACATCCATCATATGTGTGTTACATGGACTAGAGCTTTTAGCTTGGTCGCGTGTAACCGTGTTTATTTATTTGTATAGTTGCGTGATAGGATTTGGAAGCTGCGTTTTGAGCATTCAGGTGAGTTACATAGTCCCGCTTTTTAAATTGTTTTTAAACTTGGGATGGAAATGATGCAAGTGTTGAAATATGTTTTGAATTCCTGTAATTGTGTGTTAGTGTAAATGCATGGACTATTATGTGACTGATATGCGTTATGTGCTACATGTTATGTGATGTGATATTGATGTGTGGCCTAGTCAGGAGGGTTACTTGCGGGTATCCATGGCCTGAGCTAGAGGGAAAGAGATTTGGTATAATCCAAGAGCGATTGAGGTCGTCTGCTTGGTGTTTGAGTGTTTGGTTTGATTAAATTGCATGTTAGCTTGTATGTTAGTTAGCATAATTGTCGTGCAAGCGTATTGTTTTATAATTGCAGGAATTGGTTAAATTGTTTTGGAAACGGATTGAATATGTGTGTCTGAAAACCTATGTTTCTCACCAACCATTGTGTTGACGTATAAGCATCATTTTCAGGTATTCAGCAGGATGAGATTAAAGTTAGGAAAAGTGGCTAGATGGACCGTAGGCAGCTGGCGAAGTTTAGTTATCTAGATTTCGTTATTTGTTTTGGATGATGAATGTTATTTGTTTTGCTTTGTTAGGATGTATGAATGTTTGCATGTCATGACGTTGGCATGAACTGCCTTCATTTCAATGTCAGACGCCTTTTGGATTTTGTTGATGTGTTTGGGTATTTTCATGACACTGCGTGTCTATACCTTGTATTTTATGCATGTTTTAGTTTCTCTTATAGACGCCAAAGTGTTGTGATGATTCTCTTTCTCGTCGCGCCTCGCGTTTCCGCCTTGACGGGGTATGACAGATTGGTATCAGAGCCTTTAGTTATAGAGAAATAGGTGGTTGAGCCTAGACTATAACCTTGGGGTCCTTCATGTAGATGCATTTAGGACTTAAGTGTTTATTTTTATAACTGCTATGCTTCCTTTCTGTTTTGCGTAGCTTTTATATTTCCTATTTTGTTAAGTTATCGCCTTAGTTTTGTTGCCTACCCATAGCTGATTTAGTGCGTACTGCCTCGTTATTAGTTAGCTATGCCTTCCCATTTACGTAATAAGTTCCGTTGGGGAACCGTCTTTGCAACCAGGCGTAGGAGTTTCAGTGAGCCAGAGACAGGACTTAGGATAAAGAGAACAAATCATAGGACCCGAGTTCCAATTGGCCTTTACCCATGCCATATCGAAGAGAAGATGACCATAAAGGAGGTTAAGGGAGAGTCAGTCATGGAATGGAAGATAAAGGTCACAACCAAGGAGGGCATTGTCATCCATTTTCCTAGAAAGTTTCGTGGATACAAGTTAACATCGGAAGAAGAAGTGGAGGAGAATGAAGGGTTGAAGGAAGTTTGGGAAAAGATGGAGTATGTGATATCAGACAGCGACTCGGATCTTGAATCCACAGCTAGTAGTTAACCTTAGGGCATCCTCTTTGTCATCCATTTTAGGTTTATTTGTCGGTCTTTAGTCAGAACCATGTTTTAGGAATTGTTATTTTTGAATATTGGATATTGATTTAGTATTTTATGAAATGGATGAAGTTATAGTTGAAGTTGTTCCTTATGTGCTATTATGTGATTAAATGAATCGTATGTGAATGTTGTGTTAAACTAAGAAGTGTCGTCATAGGAGGAGTATGTTTGTGTTAGGGAGCCTCTATAATTATGGTGGTCAACATAATTATTCACGCGCCCCAGCACAAGTGGACTTGCAAGTATGATTACATTGATTTGTGTTAACACATTGGTGTATAGTATTATGATAGTAGTATGTATATATATACTATTATAGAAGTATAGGATCGAAGTTAGTCTTCCCCCGTTTAATGTATATTATTCCTTTCCTTATAGAAACATGGTTCGACCTACGCGTCAAAACCCAACCCCGGAAGCGAGCCCAGAACCCAATCCCGACATTGCTACAATAATTGCGCAGCAGTTGCAGAATATCATTCCTCAGATCGTCACTCAGGTGACTGCTAATGTGAACAATGGGAATGGAGGAAATGGAAATGGTGGGAACGATGGATGTTCCTACAAGACTTTCACTGCTTGTAACCCTAAGGAGTTTGATGGAAAGGGTGGTGCAGTAGCACTCACCCGTTGGATAGAAAAGATGGAGTCGGTGTTTGAAAACAGTGGTTGTACTGCGAACCAGAGAGTGAGGTATGCTGCTAGTTGTTTTGTGAACAAAGCTTTGACTTGGTGGAACACACAAGTCCAAGCGAGAGGTCGTGAAGCTGCAATTGGTATGAGTTGGAATGACTTTAAGGCGTTGCTTGTGGAGGAGTTCTGTCCAAGCAACGAGATGGAGAAACTGGAGAATGAGTTTTGGAACCACACTATGGTAGGAGCCAATCATGTCGCCTACACTGACAGGTTCCATGAACTGGCCAAACTAGTTCCTCACTTAGTTACTCCTGAATCTTCGCGTATCAAGAGGTACATCCATGGGTTGGCACCTCAAATCCGTGGTATGCTTCGGGCGACCCAACCAACTACTATTCAGAGTGCTATCTTGACGGCTGGAATACTCACTGATGAGGCTGTCCGTTGTGGGACATTGACTAAGGGAAATGATAAGAGGAAAGAGATGGAGGAATCAAGTAAGCAAGGGAGTACCTGGAAAGACAATAAGAAATCTAAGACTGGATCGGGGTTTGTGGCGACAGTTCCTCCCAGGAACGACAATGTGAGCACATACCCTAAGTGTGCTAAGTGTTATACTTTCCACCCGGAGAATGCACCTTGTAAGCTGTGCTATAACTGCCAGAAACCGGGTCATTTTGCGAGACAGTGTTGGGCACCGATTAGGCAAGTGGCGCCTGTGAATGCGGTGAAGATGGGGCAGAATCAGAGGGCATGCTATGAATGTGGGAGTCTTGACCATCTTCGCTATGATTGCCCCAAGTGGAAACAAGCAACTGGACAGGCAAGGAACCCGTTGGCTTTGGAGGGAAACAGGAACACCCAAAACAATGGGAACCAAGCAAGAGGAAAGGCATTTAATGGGAATGCAGTAGAGGCTCTCCAGGTTCCCAGTTATGATGGGTACATTTTCTTTAAACAATCAATTTGCTACTGTTCTTTTTTATTCTGGAGCTAATTTTAGTTTTATCTCTACTAAGTTTACGCCTTTGCTAAATGTAGAACCTTTTATTGTAAACCCTGGTTATGCGATAGAAATAGCTGATGGTAAGAGTATATAAGTTGATAGGGTTATCTATGATTGCAAGCTAGAACTAGGAAACTCCTTGTTAACTATAGATTTGATACCGTTGGGTCATAGAAGTTTTAACGTGATTGTGGGGACGGACTGGTTGTCCAAGATAAGGATGTTATAGTGTGTCATGAGAAAGTAGTGGAGATACCGACAAAAGAGGATGGGATACTTCGAGTTTATGGGGAATGTATTTGGAAAGCCGCCAAAGCCCTAATGAATGCTAAGGTAGATGAACCTAGGATAAGTGATATACCCATAGTACGAGGTTTTACTGATGTATTTCCAGAAGACTTGTCGGGGCTACCACCGTAGTGACAAGTCAAGTTCTGTATAGACTTAGTTCCTGGAGCGACGCCGGTCGCGAAGTCTCCATATCGTTTGGCACCCTCGGAAATGCAGGAATTGTCCAGGCAACTTCAAGAGTTGCAAGACAAGGGTTTCATACGACCTAGCCATTCGCCGTGGGAGCACCGGTGTTATTCGTGAAGAAGAAGGATGGATCATTTCGTATGTGTATCGACTATAGGGAGCTGAACAAAATAACTATTAAAAACCGTTATCCACTCCCTAGGATCGATGACTTATTTGATCAGCTGCAAGGAGCGTGTTATTTCTCTAAGATAGATCTTCGGTCAGGATATCATCAGCTACGTGTGCATGAAGATGACATTCCAAAGACCGCATTTTGAACGAGGTATGGACATTTTGAGTTTACAGTTATGCCATTTGGGTTCCCCTCATGAGTGAGAGGGGTAGAGGGGGGTGATAGGTGGTGAGTCCGGATCCGCGGGGACGATAACGTACTATGTAAGGAATCTAGACGATTAAGTTCCACCTTCCTGGGTCCGACGAATTGGCAATCCCTAATGTACCCCTACCACACCCATCCCCCCCCCCCCCCCCACCCCAACACATCTACCTGAAGGGCTCCGGTGGGAGGATAGAGGGTGCCGTTTGGCGGCTACTGGTTGAGCTCGCTCGGGAGGGGGGGGTGTGCGATCGTAGTTGTTCGGATGGGTGGGGGGTATGGGTGTATGTGATTGGTTGGTGGGGGCGCGGGGCTTAGGTGGGGGGGGGGAGCACGCCCACGCTTAACCGGCCGATGTGTGGCGAGAGCGCGGTTAGGGGGGGAACGGTGGGTGCGATCTCCTCCAACGTTGGGCGAATGCTTGAGGTTCTTTGGGTTGGAGTGTCGCGTTGGGCGTGGGTGCTTCCCCGGGGGTGCTGGATTGGGTACGCTGCGGGGGGGGGCATGCGGCGTGTCCCCCGTGTTTGGCGGGGGCTGGTGCGGGGTTTGTATTGGGGGGTGGTGGGCATTCATGATGTGTTTTTGATATCGGTGTCGTGTTTCCAGTTGTTTCCCCTCTCCTCTGGATTGTTGTTTGTGGGTCTGTTGGAGTGAGATTTGAGGCGTGTGGTTGTCGTTGATCTTGGTTTCAGGTGGGGGGTCAGTCTGTGTTGTTGGTGTTGTGCGGGCGTTTGTGGTGGAGTGCGTGGGGGTGGGGGGTCGTGGGTGGGGACTGCGGCGTTGCCTCTGCATTGAGTCGTTGGTGCTTGGCTTAATTGCTTAATAAGGATTGTTCATTCTGGTCTCTTTGGGCGTCAGTAGCGCGGGGTGATGGGTCTTTGTGAGTCTGGTGTTGGGGGCGGTGGGAGGTGTTAGGGGGCGTAGGTGTGCTGGTGCTTGTGGGTAAGGCTGGGCGGGGGTGATGGTTGCCCGAAGGTTCATAGGTGGATTGGGTTGTGCAGTAGGGTCGTTTTGTTTAGTTTTTGGTTTGTTTGGGCGTTGTTGATTGGGTGTACTGATTTTCTCGTCTTTCGGCAGGGAGGTGTGCAAGTTCGGTAGGTGTTGTGCTAGGCTTGTGGCGCAACTCATTGGTGGAAGTGGGAGCTGCGTGGGGGGCTCTAGGTGTGGTGGCGGACTGGGACCGGTCTGGGTGGTGTGCGATGGTAGTTGGGGTTGTAGATAGGTGTGTGTAGATGCTTCTATTGGTTTTCTTCATTGGCCGTTGTTTTGAGGGCGTTTATATGGTGTGTGGGTTATTGGGTTGTGCTTAAGTTGGGCGGGGTAGTTTCCGGGGGTAGTTTGACTGATGGCGGGGTGGTGAAAGGGGGGGTGTGGGTAGGTCAGGGAGGGGGAGGAGCGGCATGTGGGAAGGCGCGGGATAGGGTGTGGTTGGCGGTGGTGGTGGTGGGGGGGGGGGTGAGGGGGTTTGGGTGTACGTCTGGTGGTGTGAAGAAGGCGTGGTCTATTGGATGGGTGTCGAGGGGTTCTGGTAGGGGGTGGACCGTCGCGGTAGGTGCGCATAGATTGCGGGGTCATGTAGGGGGGGAGGTGTAGGTATTCTGCGGGAGTATGTTGGTGGTTTGGGTTTGAGGAAGTTCAGTGGGTAATCCTTGCGAAGGGGGTTAGCGTTACGAGGTTTGGAAGCGTGTGACGGCATTTGGCCATGTGTATATGTTTTCGTCTTGGTATGTTTGGTTGACTTGTATAGGATTCTTTCTGGGTAGGTTTGTTTCGGGGCTTGGATGGGTGGGGTCCTATTTAAGGGATGTGTTTTTATTATTATAATTCATTCTTGTGTTCAGGAGTTGGTGGGGGTGTATTTGGAGAGCGAAATAAGAATAAAGAAAATTAAGCGAGAAAATTTAAGTAGATAGAGATTAAAAAATTAGAGGGGGTGTATAAAATAATAATAGAACAACAAATGGAAAAATAAAAATAATGCGAAGAAAAGGTATTAGGAAAGTATAAATAAATATCTAGAAATAAAGTTGAGGAAAAAATGATAAAAGAATAAAAGAAAAAAGAAAGAAATAAATATTATCTCCATTATATTCAGCCCAATAAAAAATGAAAAAATAGCCTATTTAAATTTGGGAACCTCTTAAGGTAGTTTATTTAATGGTGGTTCGTATGTTAAACTCATTTTAAAAAGGTAGTTAATTGATCACTTGATGGTTATTGTAGGTGTATGTATAATTGGTATTGGGGGATATGGATCGAGTCATGATCTGACACCTGGGACACCTCTGTCGGAAGGAGATAAAGTATATTGGATCATTTTGTTTCTATAAGGGTTGATTATTGTGGGTCAAAAGTGAAATTTAATTATCCCCGGGGGCCGGCACGGACGGGGATGTGGCACGCGGTGGGTGGGCTAAGGGGGCTTGGGGGTGTGGGTGGGGTGGGGCTGGGCGAGGGCGTGTTTCCGCAGTGAGAGCACGCCGGATAGGGCGCGGGGGAGGGTAATGCTGGGGGGCCGGTAGTGTGGGGGATGCAGTGAGATGCGGCGTGGGAGACATGATACGTTGGAGGGAGTGTAGGGGCCCGGCGCGGACATCGTGGGTTGCGTAAGGGGAATATAAATATGACGAGGGAGTTAATTTATAATGGCGCGGAATAAACTCTTTTGAGAAATACAAAGCAAATAACAACAGTTCAAAGAAGAAGATGTGCTTGAAATTTTAAAATTCTTAGAAGAGGTCGGGAGGAGAGTTTTTTGTGGCTTGGACACCCGGAGGAGGGGTGGGAAGGTGTGGGGGGGGTGTGGTTGGATGCTTGGGCTGGGGGGGGGGCGGGTTGGTTTTGGGGTGGGGTGGGGTCCGGACGCGGGCAACTGGGAAGTGGTGTGGGTGGCATCATGGTGGGGTTGTGCACCAACGGGAGAGGGGCTAAGGGGAGGAGCCAGGTATAAAGACGCTAGACTTCATTGGACGCGTCGTGTAGGAAGGAAAGGCGGCGTAAGACGCCTAGTGAGGAGGGGGGGGTGTGGGCAGGAGTGGGCTCGGGGGGAGAGTTGAGGGGGAGAGCGGGGATAACGGGGAAATTCGTGGTTCGCAGAGAAGGGGTAGGGGTCGGTGGGGTGGTCACCGTGGGGAGGTGGAGAATGAAGTAGATGTGAGGGGGAAGCGCACAGCCGTACGCAGTGTTATGACTCAGGGAATGGTGGTATGGCACATGTTTTGTTTCCCCTTTTTCCGTGACCAATAGGTAGCGTCTGCGTAGCTGCTGGGAGGTGCTTGGTCTGCGCCGTCTGCGGTGGGTGTTTGGAGGGGTATGCTTGCGGGGGTGCTGGACGGCGCTTGGCATTGGGGGTGTTGTGGTGTGGTGGGCTTCGGGGTTTGCGAGTATGTGGGTGGGGCAGTGTGCATCTGCGTGAGGCGGTTGTAGCGTGCGAGAGAGATGAATCGTTTCCGATGGGTTGGCGCGCCTCGGTTAGCAGTGGCTGGTGGGGGAGATGCTAGGTGGCGTTTTTGGGTGTGTGAGGGAGGGGATGTTTCTCACAGAGTTATGGAGCTGACAATACGCGTTGATAATGTGGGTATGGGTGTGTTTGGGGGAGGGCGGGGGGGCGGGCGGTTGCGGGGGTTGGTAAGTTGGTAATGTTTGGAGTCTGGTGTAGGGGGTTTTGGACGGGTGCGGGTGGGCGGTTCGACGACCTATAATCTCTCCAGTTTATCTCTCCATGCCACCTGCTCACCCCCCCGTATGCGCCATCACGCCCGCTCCCCCATCCCCGAGGTCTCCCCACTCCCCTCTCCACCCCGCGCCACCCCCCGCAATGTGCTCACGACTCCGCGCCACAGCCTCGACCCTCCTCCTCCCCCACAAAGCAACGTCTCCCACGCATGACCGGACACACGCAAAAACTCAGAGCAACGAATCGTTTGTTTGTGGGCTTTTGTGGGTTGTACGTCGTTCGCGGTGATTTCCCGCGACGACCTCGTTGAATAGGTGGTAATAGGCTGCACCAGGTGTTGTGGCAGTCGCGTGGGTGGGTGTGGGTGGTCCACCCTTGGAACTTGAAAATCAGTGGTTGGCGGTTTGTTAGGCCCAATTTGGATCTTCTTTGTTTTCTTCTGTCGTGCGGTCGGTTTTGTTTGTGTGTGTTCTTGGGTAGTTGGTTGTGGTATTGGTGTGATTGGTGTAGGGTTGACACTCGTACTTGTTGTGTTGTTGGGCGACCGGGATGTTATTAGATAACTTTAATCTTCAGTGGTTTTGTGATACGAGTGGGGGGGATTACAGTGGGTGGGGCCCCCCTCCCCTTTGCGACACGTAGTTACATTGGGGATTAGGGGGAGGGGGGGTGTTAAAGTTGACGGTTGGGGGCATGGTTGGGGGTGCGGACGTAATTGTGATGTGGGGGGTGGTGTTCGAGGACGTATACTGGTTGAGGACGAACAGTTCCACCTTGTGTGTGTGGGGAGGGGGGGGGTGAACGTTTTTTATTTTTAGGCGCATGGGAGGGGGCGCAATGGGGGCGAAGATGGATTGGGCGCAGGGGTGTCCAGTGGAGTTACCTGAATCGGACAAGCATAATTTGCTTGGTCAGGACAGGGGGGGGGGGGTGGCGAGGGGGTTTGGGTGCTGGATGGAATATTAGGTACGAGGGGTACAATTGGGGGGATGAGGCCAAGACCTGTGATTTACCCAGATAGGTCCTGGGGAGTATTATCGCGGACTAGGCGCGACGCTGTAGTAAGGCGACGAGATGGGTGGGGATAAGGTGGGGGGTGGGGGGAAGGGGCTTGGAGGAGGGAGGGGGTTGCAGGAGCGGGCCGGAGAAACGTCCGATCTAAAAAATTGTTGGAGCTGGGATGATATTTTAGGGGGGATAAACTGTTGCAGTGGATGATGAAGTTCGCAAGACCAGGGAAGATTATGTTAGAGAGCAGGGTGGCGATGTGGCTCCTTAAATTAGGGAGGGTTTGACATTTGCACTACGTCACATAGTGGAGGGGTTAGCCGTAGTGCATTAGGTGGCTTTACGCATGTTTGTAGGTGCGTGTGGTGGAGTCTGCGGATCCTCACAGGCGTGGAACATGCTTCACGCACGCTGTTTGAGGTGCTTAAGGTTCATAGCTTGAGTCGGGGGGTGTTGGGTGGGTTGGTATGGGGATGTGGGTGGAAGGATGGCATACAATTTCCTCATGGAAGAGGGGAAATAATGGGAATGGGGGGCAATTTGGTAAGATTGGTGAACCTGGGGGGGGGGATATAGTTGCTGTCTACGGGAGTGGGGAGTAAACGTGCAGTGGCTTTTCATTTTTTGTGTTAAGGGGTGGGGTGGGCGGGGGGGTGTGCGGCTGCAGCATTTATCTAGGCCTGGTGGAGATTGGGGACGGGTGGGTCTGAGAGGCGGCTGGGCGCTAGAGTGGGGAAGGGGAGGGGCGGGGGGGTTAAGCGTGGGGGGGGGTGGTGTGGACGGTTGGGGGTGGCTTTTGAGGGATTCGTTAAAAAATAGCAATCTTCTATTATAAAATACCAGGTTTTTAAAGGATAAATAGATTTACTTTGATCATACTTTTTAACCACGGCTGAGGTGTGTGAAGATCCGGGGGAATTTCAAATTCCTTATTACTTCTTTATTTTGTTTTTATATTATATATACATATATTATATAATACTATATACTAATATATATACATATATATATATACATTACTATTTATACATTCTATTTACTACTATAATTAATACTAGTACACCAAATGTGTCAACACTAACCAAATGTAATCATAGTTTGGCATAGTCACCTTGTGCTAGGGGGCGCTGTTGTGAATTAATTAAGGGTTAGCCTCTTTAGAATGAGTGATGTATCCCTAGCACATAACCGTAATTTCCCTCCATGATGACGACACCTTCTTAGTTTAAACACAACATTTCACATTTTTTTCTATTGATTTATTATTAATCAACATAACAGCACATAAGGAGCAAATAATATGCGAATTTCACTCTATAACTCTATCCATTTTATTTAAAATCTAAATTCAATATCATATATCGTAATAATAACCTATTCCTAAAAACAATTGGTTTCCGACTAAAAGACCGTCAATAATAACCTAAAATAGTCCTAAAACATGGTTCCGACTAACGACCGACAAATAAACCTAAAATAGATGACAAAGAGGATGCCCTAAGGTTAACTACTAGCTGTGGATTCAAGATCCGATTCTACCTCCTTATCGGATGCTTCATATCCTAGAGGCTCATTCTCATCCTCAATCAACCAACCATTCATGTTGCCTTCTCGTTGGGGCAGTCGATGCAGAGCAAATTCATTCCTTTAGAGTTTGAGGTGATCAACAAATCCATACAGATCATAAGGCTTAGGTTGCTTACTTGGTTTCTCTTCTTCTTTAGACGAACGGTATCCTAAAAAATAGACTCTTTTAATTACAATTTAGGCTCTTGAATCATATCAAAACATGTTTTTAACAACTAGATATCATCAGTTGAACACAGACCTAAATTCTATTCAACTCTAAATCATAAATTAAAGCGATCTAACCCTAACCATTTACACCAATATGATCCTAATTAAACCCTAAACACTCTAGCATGATTAAAACATCCTTAATTATAGACGTTTTTAAAACCCTAATGATCCATCATATTTATTGTTACATGATTTAAAGAAAACTAAACAACTAGGGTTAATAAACATACATAAACCTTGATTCTTGAAACACTTAATCACCAACTTGTTATTGATAAAAAAAATCTTTTTTTCTTCTCTTGAGGGTTTCGGCGATCACAAGGGAGAGGGGAAAGAAAAAGTGATTTAGAGATTTATTTATCTTATATTTATACACTTAGAATCCTAATTATAGTCAAACATTGTTTATTTTATTTTATTTTCTTTAAAACCGACCGACCACCCCTTTATTTATATATTTTTTTATTTAATTATTAATTTATTAATTATCTTCATTACCTTAAGTTTTCATAAAAACCTAAGCTAATTTGGGTAAACCTTTTTACATAAACGCAAATTACTAAACTTTCTAAAAATAACTTTTCATTTTACATTTCACTTTTTATATTTAGAAAGTCTACCCCAAAAATCTAAATTTCACTCACTTCACTTATTTTCAACTTGATACATTTCCTAAAACCGCTTAACACAAACTTATCCAACTATTGACGTAGCATTGCATGCAATACGCCTTTTTTTCCATTGTCACTATACGTGAACAAATGGAATACTTATCACTAAACACAACCGCATTCAAAATGAGATGATCATACACCTCAAAACGATACCATGCACCTATTCAAACCACTTAGCACACATAAACTACACATAGCATACAAGAATCACACAAAATGAACTCTTAACCAATTCTAAAGGTCTCACTAAACTGATTAAATCACGAATGTTACAAATCTGGTAAGTAAAATCTTTCCAAGGTAGTTCAACATAGTCCATATTCTTCTTATAGTACATTCCAAAAAAGATTTGTGTTATAGAGAGACGAAGCTTGTCAAGACCGGTTGTCTTTCCAGATAGACTTCTGTTGATGAGAGTAGCAAAAGTTCTCCAAGGTTGATGCATTTGATCAACAACAACATCAGTGATTGACTTGATTTCCCCAGTATGACCAAGTTCTTTGAAGAAAGACACAATAATATCATTTGTGAGAAGTTCATCAAAGTCTTGACCATGTACTATAGGGCAGATCTGGAAGATATCTCTGAAAGTTTCCAAATTGAGGTTGAATATTGGTATGTGCTTAAATACACATACCTTTTACCTTTAAAAACGAGCTAAAATAACCAAAAACGGACTTAAAATGCCAAATATATGCTTGTTTTGCTAATTGTATTGTGCAGGAACGGATAACCAAGAAAAGGACGAAAAACAAAGCCAAAACGACAAAATCGGACTCGGAATAGAAAGACTGTGAAAGACAAAGCCAAATCAAAGCCGGAAAGTCAATCAAGTCAAAAAGTCAACAGAAAAGTCAACTGGTCAAAGTCAAAGTCAACCCAAGTCAACCCCGGGGCCAAAGTCAAAGAAATATAAGTTTAGGGGCTGAAATTGCCAAACCCTAAACTTATTTATAAAGAAGAAAAGAGGAAAAGAAAAGAGAAGGGTTAATTTTGCAATTTGCTCAAAGTAACAAGTAGGGGGGCAAAACTGCCAACCCCCCTAACTTGTACACCAAAGGGACGATGGATGCAAAGAGTTATATAACTCTTGGGGACTTGTTTTGCCAAGTCCCCAAAGTTAATTTAACCGCACAAGGACCATGTGTGCATAACAAAATTAAACCTAAGAGGACCACTTCTGCAAACCACAAAACCCCACTCTGTTATACACTCCAACTTCTTTTCCCGCCCTTTTTCCCCCCAAAACACAACTCACGGGTTGTTAAACCCGTTTTTACCCCAAAGACCTTCATCCCCTCCATGGATAATCAACTTCCCCCTCCTCCACTAACTTTCCCACCAAAAACCACCCCTTTCCGGCAAATCCCCCATTTTGCATAAAGTTGGCCGTATCAATGGCTTAGATTAATTTTAAGTAGCACAAGGGTTATTAAGGGCTGGGATTGGCTTATTGAGTCCTCTCACAGAAAAAGCACAAAGGAGAAGAGCTGAAGACTTAGTTGTAGTATAAATAGAGCAATAGTGTTAGCCGAAAATCATCTTATGTTTTTTTAGTTAATCAATTTTTAATTCAGCTTAATTTATGCTTATTTCAAGTTAATTATAGCTTATTTACTTTTCCATGTACCCTTTTTATCATTTAATGAAAAATTGAAGTTTTTGGAATTTTATACCCGTTTTATGTTCTCACTGTTCAAATGCTTAATTTTCCATTTCAAATGGTAAAAAGCTCTCCAAACAGCTTAATAATAAGCTAGGTTAACTTAACAAATCAATAAGCTAAGAAAATTTGGACTTTACTTCACAAATTCACTCAAAAATACCAAAGCTTGTGAAATTGGATGATAAGCCAAATTTGGATGGGCTTATGGACAATACCAGCTTATTTTCAATAAGCTGGAGCTTATAGAACAAGCTTTTAACAGCTTAATTGCCCTTGTTTAGAGCAAAGGGTCTTGTAAGTTCTCATTTTCCTCTTTTAAAGTCATTTTTAGCATTAGCTTATTTCTAGCTTATTTTTGCTTATTTTTCTTTTAGATATGCTTGTTTATGCTTATTATAGCTTATTAGTCAAGAAAATATAGGTGTTGTAGTTTGAATTTCCATTGTGCAAGTTTTTCAATTTTCTAGTGTAATTTAGCCTATTTACTGTCATTTTACTTTTTAGCTTATTCCAGTGCTTATTACTTGTTGCATTTTGCTTATTCATGTATTTTATACTTATTTATCTTACTGTGTTCAAGTTTCATAGCTTATTTCATCTTTATTAAGCTTTTAAGTCCAAAATCAGTTTTTAAAGGGGTGTTTGGCACAAGACCAAAACGGGTCAAAAAGGGTTTTGGCATGGGTTATGGTTACTTGGTCAATTTAAGCACAAGATTTAAGTTACTTTTAAGCTGTTTTTAAAACATTTTTAGTTGGAAAATTGTTTTTCAAAGGTATAAAAAACCTTCTTTGAAACTGTGAAAATTTTAAGTAACCCACAAGTGCTTATTTGATTAAGCACTTGTGGTTTGAGTTTAAGCACAAAAAGAGTGTGTTTTGAGTGTCCAAAAAGGCTGTCAAAAGCCTCTTGTCTTTGGACTTTGGTAAGTCAAAGTTTACCCAAGTCTTTGTGTCACAGTTTTAATAAGCCCCAAACACCTTTTTCACTTCCAAAAATAAGCAAGTAAAAATGGTTTTCAAAAGCTCAAAATTGGTGCACAAGCCCCTTGGCTATAACACTCAATCTGTTTGAGCTTATTTGTGCTTTTAGAGCTTATTTGACAGCTTAAAATAAGCTGTCAAATAAGCCCTTGAGAATTAGCCTTAAAGCTCCCCTGGTGCAAAGGGGAGACTTTAAGCTTAACTTTCTCAGCCATTAAGCACACTTAAGCCCAAGTATTTGGCTTATTTTAAGAGCTTATAAGCTCTAGTATAAGCCCTCAAAGTCTCAGCCCTTGATAAGCTTATTTGTGTGCTTATTTTTAAGCCCAAACATGCCTCTTGGCTGTTTTTGAGCCCCTTAGGCTGAGGGACTGCTCAATTTTCTTCTTGGCTTATTGAGCTTATTTTATAAGCTCAATTGTGTCCTAGTAAGTTTTTAGGTTAAGTTAGATAGTTAGTGTGCTTATTTCACTTTTTCTTTAGCTTATTTGTTCAAGTCTTAAGCAAATTTTGCCCTTTTAAGCTTGTTTTAAGCATTTCTGTCATCAAGCTTCTGTCCCAGCTTATTTAGTTTAAGCTTTTCACTTTTTGTAGCTTATTTAGGTTAAGTTTACCCTTTTAGCTTATCTAGTTCCTTGTCTTAGCTTAATTCGACCCTAAGTCTAAAA
>BQNB010029387.1:0-52035 GCA_026074375.1 Tanacetum coccineum | reverse complement strand
CCAAAAAGCTCTAATCCAATTAGATCCATGTAAGATTTAACTGATTTAAGGTTTAAGTAAGGTTAATTCTGAATTCAACAGCTCTATTTCAGCTTATAGACTGAAAGAGCTAAATATGAGCTTATTAGTTTATTGAGTCAATATGGCTTATTAAGAGAGCTTAGAGGTTGATAATGACAAGAGCTTATGACAAATTGAAACTGAATTTTATTAACTGAAAACTGAATTACATTACTAGAAAAGGAGATTACAAAAACATTTAAGTAAAATTACGAAATTAAGCTAAAGATTACTAAAAAAGAAAGATAAAAGGAAAAATGGATTAAAAACTAGATGGTGTGTGTGTGAGAAGTGATGTCTTTTTATAGTGCCAAGCTGAAGCTTCTAGGACCTCTGCCTTGCTCTCCAAACTTTTAATCTCTGCCATTCATTTCTTCAATCATTTGATCATTATTTGTAACCGTTTGATCAAAATGTGTGTATCTAAGGATCGCCAGCGTGTCATTCCCTTGATGTGACGTTTGTGTTAGTTTTGTGAGTAAATTAGCACAAAAACCCACATAAACTTGTGCTTCTTTAATTGTTGACGTGGCTCTTCTTTAATGAATCCTTTGATAAGGACTGATTTGACCCTGGGTTTGTGATGTAGACCTCTTGAATTGACTTAAGCACCCTCTAATTTCTATTTGCCCCTTGTTTTACCATGGGGTGAAAACGGAGAAGACGATGAATAGTAAAAGGGGGTTCCCGCTCCTTTTTGACAGTTAAAACTGTTGTAGTTTGAGAAGTTTGCACATTTGGCCCTTGTCTTTCTTTTCTCTCTTTCAAGTTATAAATAACTTTTGGAAATTGCAAGAATGGCCCTTGTAGAAGAAAATTGGCTAAGGCTTTGGATCTTTGGCTTCTTTTTGAACTCTTCTGATTCTCGTGTCCGTGTTTGCTCGCTTTTGACTATTTTCTTGTGATTTTGACTTATCCGTACCTGCACACACAAAACACAAATACAAGCATATTTTTGCCATTTTTGGTCTGTTTTGGGTTTATTTGGGTTATTTTAGGTATAAATGGATATGTGTATTTTACACATATCAGTATGCTTAAGCTACCAAAGATATTTCAAGTTCATAAAATACCTACATGCCAAAAAATACATCAGTACTCTAGTATAGTGAACCTTCTAATCGACATTTGGAACAACCAAATTTTATTTTTTAATAACGGAAACTCTATAAACGTTATGATTAATGAGCACGACTTGCATTCCACTCGTTAAACATTTCATTTGCAAGATTATCTCTATGCTTACTCCATCCTTGTGATGTTTCTATGGTGCTAATGACTTTTATCATGATCATTTGCATGTTGCATGTGATTGATTACTACTTCATTGTCAAGTGGGTCCTCATGCATTGTTGTGCTAATGAAGTTATGCATCAAACAACAAGCAATTATTATCCGTGGCATGGAATCGAGAGGGTGGTATGAAACATCAGGCAAAATGGCCCATCTAGCCTTAATCAACCCAAAACATCTCTCTATACAATTTCTCGCGGAAGAGTGTCGCATATTATAGAACTCTTTTGATGTCGTAGGCGGATGACTCCAATCATTCAAATGGTACCGTTGACCGCGATAAGGAGTTAGAAGACCTTCACTATTTGTATAACCCACATCACAAAGGTAGTAGTTTCCTATTAAGTCCAAACATATAACTTTAGTTAAGTTTTAGTGGTATGGTACTATATATATTCGGTTACTGCCTATGTATGAAATATAACCTACCATGAGTTACTTTAAGACCGTTTGGCCTACTAAAAGCATCTCGAAGCACACGACTATCAGCTGCAGACCCTTCCCATCCCGCTAACACGTATATAAATTGAAGGTCTCTTGTGCAAACACCGAGAAGATTGGTACAAATTACACCCTTTCTTGTACGATAAGGTTTTTGTTCACTTTCAGGGACCATAACCTTAACATATGTTCCATCTAAGGCTCCTAAACAATCCTTCAAACAAATAAAAAATTGATATGAACTGGTAATTTACAGTTTACGGTAATTAAAATAAGGGCATATATAATTGACTAACCTTAAACAGTAGTAAGTAAATTTTAGATTATAAATTTAGATTTTAAGTTTGTTAGGCTCAATTTTATGATTGTTAATGAAAGCTTATTAGTGGTAGAGTAAGTTTCCAAAAGCTTAGTTTCAGTAGTAGCTTAATGTGCTCTTTAGCTTATCTTGTTTTAGAACTTTAAGAATTCATTTCCGAGTTTGCAGTTTTAATCCTTAAATCCAGTTAGTTTTAATTGTTAATAGTTAGGTTAGCTTATTAAAATTAGCTAATAGATATCTTAAGCTTTTAGGATTAGCTTTTAGCTTTGAAAATGAGTTTAAAATGAGAAGTGTGCAAAGCTTTTAGTTAAAACAAGTAATAGTGAGCTTAAAACTCACTTTCTGTTTTCAGTAATTTCAAAAGCTCTTAGAGAGCTTATTTTTCACTTTTAGCTTATGTTGTTTTTATAAAAAGTACTTAAAAATGTGTGTTCTTTAAGTTCCAATTTTTGGATTTAAAAAAAATAAAAAAAATTGCAAAAAGGGTGTTAGCCAACCTCGAACCCACGACCTCACCCACACAATACACACGTCTTACTAATATGCTTCAATAGCTCATCCATTCACTTCTCTCTACATTTATTACTAGTACACATTTTCATTTTACTTTTTTCATTATAAGCCGTAGCTTATTAAAGCTTATTTAGGGCTTATTTGTTTAGCTTTTTCGTAGTTATTATTTTTCTTAAGTTCTTTGTTGCATTTAGGATTTTCCCTGAATTTTTCATATTTTTCTATTTAGTAGATTATTTTTAATCATTTTTCTAAGGTTTTAATTTTCGAAAAATCATAAAAAATAGAAAAAAGTTTCAGAAAAATACAAAAAAATAGTTTTTAGCATTAGATTAAATACTTTTAGGTTTACATTCAGAAAAATCATTTTCAACACTTTTAGATTTTAATTTTCATTTTTAAGCCTTTATTTTTAATTTTAAAAATAGGATTTTAATTTTAAAAATAGTTAAAAATAGTTTTCTGAGTTTTTAAGTTACTTTAGACTTTTCTAAGTTTAAAAATCATTTTTTCTAAATTTTTAGGACTTAATTTGTTATTTTTTAGGATTTAATTAGATTAAAATAGATTTTAATTCATAATAAATTCAAAAATAATCAAAAAAATATTTTTCTTTTTCCTAAAATTTTCTTTTGTCCTATTCTAGGTTTAAAATTTTAGTTTGCATTTTTAAGGATTAATTTGTCTTATTTGCTTATTTGTCGCGTTTTATTTGCTCATGTTAATTAGTTTAAGTGCTTAATTGCTTTTGTTTGCTTATTTTAATTGTTGCTTTCAATTAGTAGTTATAGATAATCAAATCAATCTTTTCTCTCATTCAAATCATAATCCAAACTAAGGCGTGGTTTCAATTTCACAAGTCGTTGGGGAAACGACCCGGGTGATCATTCTTCCCGGTTAAATATACATATTATATATTATATATATCTTTTAGAGTGAGCTTTTCTTAAAGGAGACTTTAGGAAAGTTCTTAACTGCTCTTTTGGAATATTATTGTATATTTTATTGTGTATAAAAACTACAATCATGCACATACATGACACATAATCCATTATACAATAGCAAAGTGTTGTTAGGCATAATATCTCAGAATTATTGTCGATGTGTTCAAAATTGACAATATTAACTACCATAGTGTATGGTGAATTAATTCCATAGTTTCTCGGATGAGATAACTATAATATTATGTTTATTCTTTGTGTATTTTAGTATGTTATGCAATACCATACCGGATTCAATTTGAAAAGAATTCTCTTCAACTACGTGAGTAGTTTGTATGTTTGCATTAAGTTCTTTTCTTTTCCATCTTAATACACATAGCATGCAATCAACACATAAAATGAACAAGTTGACACAAATGCAACATTTTCAACACAAGAGTGAGTTGCGATTCAAGGTGATTTTGTTAATGAATTTGTATATCAAATCTTTCACGTCTATCATGGGGAATAGAGCATGCACTGCTGTGAATAAGTTAATTTCACACATTTAAATATATGAGGGGATGATTACTACAATATTGGCAGGATGTAGATCAAATTCTTGTTCATAGCACATAGGTTTGACATGTAGAATCTGAGATAATGTCAACCATAATTTGAATAATACATAGACATTTATACTTCATCTCGTTAAAACAACAATGTTGCTTAACTTCCATGCCTTTAACATAAGTTCTAGAATAAGCTCTAAGAGCACAAATCGGTCTTTGAAACGCCTTGCATTTGTCGAGGAGGAGCTTGATAAACTGGTGGTTGAATCGTCGGAGGTTGGTAAACTTGCCCTTGATTGAAGTTACTTCCACGGTTTTGATTGAAATTGGTTCCTCGATTTTGGTTGAAATTATTTCCTTGATTTGGATTGAAACGGTTTTGATTGTTTTGAATCGGAGGAAAACCAGGAGGTCGGATTTGATTTGAAACCATCGAAGGTCTAGAATTGGAATTTCCTTGATTAAAATTGGCTGCAGCAGCTTGTGAAACGTACTCTTGAATGTTGTCTTGATAAACATTGCCATCGGTGGCTGGACAGTTTTTATAAGAATGAGCACCTCCACAAGTTACACAACTCTGCTCGACCGCTTTTACGGTTGCGGGAGCTTGGGCTTTTTGTTTGTCGATAAGCATAGTCTTCATCAAATTCTTAAGTTCAGAGACTTCGGTTGTAAGAGCAGCAACATCTGGTGAAATTCCTGGAGTAGATGAATTCGAACTCACTTTGGCAACGACTGCCTTGTTTCGTGAATTACGAACCTTGGATTTACTTTCGATAATTCTCAAGCATTCACGAGGCATCTTATTCAAAAAGCTTCCACCGGCAGCAGAATTCAACGAGTCTTGATCATTAGCATTCAAAGCATTGTAAAACGTATCCAACTAGTGTAATTTTGAAAATCCGTGGTGTGGGCATGCTCGAAGAAGGTCATTAAATCGATCCCAAGCCTCATAAAATGATTTGTCAAATCTTTGTTGAAATCTCGTGATTTCGTTACGAAGATTTGTCATTTTTGAAGGAGGAAATAATTGATTAATGAATTTGGAAACAAGATCATCCCATGTAAAAATTGATCGAGGAGGTTCTTTTTCTAGCCAAATCCGGGCTGAACCTTCAAGAGAAAACGGAAAAAGCATAAGCTTAATTGACGTGCTCGGGACGTCTGAGAATCTCATTGTTGAAGTAATCTTATTAAAATATCGGTTGTGAGCATGTGGATCCTCTTTATCATGTCCGAAAAACTGTTTGTTTTGAACAAGATTGATCAAACCATGCTTTAACTCAAAGTTAGCATTAATTTCGGGAATTACAATTGCATCCTCGTAACCCTCGGTGGGTGCTTGGAGCATTTGAGCCATGGTACAATTGTCGGCCATTGGAATCTCGGGTTCCTCAACAATAACCGGTGTTATTTGTTGTTGCCGACGATTTTGATTACGAGCTTGAAAACGAGTGCGCATGCACTAAAAATAGAGAAAATAAATTAAAAAGTAAACAAAATTTACACTGTTTTTTTGGATTTTTGAATTTTTTTAACAATCTATTTTAAACGAATACACGGAAGACAACTTAAACCAAATAATCGAATTACTTCACGGTAACTCTTAAAAATTGCTTCTTAAGATGAGTCGTACCTCGTAAATGACACAAATGGCAAGTTTTTGAATCTTTGGCTCGATTTGGGAATTTTTCAAGTTCACCGGAACTTATTTATGATAATACCTCGATTGAGAATATTATATGTTGGTGTTCTTTTACCAACTTTGTGTATTTTATTTCTTTTTATGGACATTTTTTTATATTTTTGATTTTTTTTATTTTTAGATTAATGCGATATTTTCAGTTGAAAGTAATTTTTATGTTGGGTTCGTTTACCAATTTGATTGATTTTTTATTGATAATTAAAGCAATGTTTTTATACTTTTGTTTTTTTTTGTTTTTCTTTAAATGATAATTATACTAAAAAAGATATGAATAATTTTTTTGTATTTTTAGGGTTTTTTATAAGCAAATAACATCAAGAAATGAAGGATCTTCAAAAACTAGTTTCAAACAGTACGGATAATCGGACTCACGACCTCTACGGCTGCATGGCGCCAAAAATTGCGTTATATAGTTAAACTAGACCTTATATATATAAATTTATAATAAAATAATTTTAATAAGGCATAATCTAAAACAATAATTTCATTGAAATCCGAGGAGGATGTAGATATTTCAGGGGTGTTAATCACAAAGAGGTGGTATGAAAATCGTACATTCTGAAAGGTTGGAATTTGAATGGTTATTACATGAATTAAGAGTTTAGAAAGCTTTAGTTTTTAGTAATAAGCACAAAACGCTTAAGAAAAAACATAAAAAATGATTGAAATAAACAAAAAAAACTGAGGCACGAGCAGAAAACGGGGTCAAAGACCTAATTCTTAAATATTGCCCATACAAAGATGTTTTTACTTCTAATATTCTATATGCTGCTAAATATGAAGAATAAAAAGACTAGACTGAAACGGAGTTTTAAACGAGCTTAAAAATGAGGAAAACAAAAACGGGGTCGAAACCGTTCTTTAAAAAAGTAAAAAAAATATTAAAAAGTACCCTACGAAAGATTTTCTATTTTTCCTACGTGAAAAATGATAAAAGATTTTTTTTTTTAAGAAGGAAAATATTTTTTTGATTTTTAAATTAATTATTACGAATTAAAAACGATTTTAAAGAAATTAAATGATAAAAAATAGTAAATGATTTTATAAAAATGTGAAAAAATACAGAAAACTAGATTAAGGTGAGTAGAATTCAGGAAAAATAAAAGCTAGAAGAGGGGCTTATTAGATAAGCCCGAAATAAGCTAAAAAGGGTGTTGGGCTATTGGGCTAACAAAGCCTTATGATAATAAATTGTGCAACTCCCTTAGGTAAAAAGACCCAAGGGCAGTTGGTGTTTGAATGTGTGTTTAAGTGTGTTGGAAATGGGGGGAGGTCACGGGTTCAATCCCTGGCCTCTCTTCTTTTTTATAATTTTTTTAATAACTTATAAAGCAACTGAAATAAGCAAGTTAAAAAAAAAAGAAGCTTTTTTACAAAAAGTTGAAATAAGTTGGTAATATAAGCAATGAGGGAGGGCAGTATGCACTTTTTTAGTGCTACTCATATTATAAAGCTAACTTTTAAGCAACTTAGGAGGCTTAATAAACAAAGGAAAAATGACAAATACAAAAACTAACAAACACTAACACTACTAAGTCTAAATATATACACAAAATAAGCAAGATAAGAGGACTAATAAGCAATACATCTCAAAGAAGCTAAGGGTGGACTTTGCATACACAGCTAGGACAACGTTGGGGCTTAGGAAAAGCTACTTAAAGTGTCCTTAGGCTTTACGTCTTAAGGGACTCATAAAAAGCTTATGGTTCATGAAAAAGCAAAAAAAATAAAGTATATAACAAATAAGCAAAAAAAAAAGCTGCAAAGATAGGAGCTAGCACCAGGGGAACCTTTGTTAGCTTTCTAAGGGAAATTAGGCAGACCACAATAAGATTTAAAATAAGCTCAAAACCAAAAAGTAGCTTAAAACAGATTAAAAGTGGCTCAAAATAAGCTTGTATGCAAAAAAATTATAAGCTAAAATAAAAAATTACCATCTGGTTTATGGGATTGAAAACTTGCAATTTTGTTAAAAGATGATTGACGAAGTTAAATGCTTGACAGTTTTTAAAGCAAAAAAATCAAAACTAGTTAAACATAAAGGAGTATTTATACTACTCTTTTTGATACCAATTATGAAACAAAAACTAGACTCAAAGCTGGTTTTGGAGAACCAAAATCAAATAGATCTTATGACATGTTTTGTAACAAGTTTTCAATGACCTTTAAGAAAACTTAAAAAAAATACTTAGCAACTCAAAAAAGAACCTTAAAACTTGATTAAGAAGAATAACTTGAAATGGTTTTTAAAACTATCAATGACCAAAAGGGTTTTAGCCCCAACTGACCCACTTTGGGTCCTTAAACCAAACACCCCTTAAGGACTTTTAAAACAAAATTTTATACTTGTAAAGGCTGAATTAAGCTCAAAGTTTTAAGAACAAGTAAAAAGCATGCAAGGTTAAGCAATAAAAATCAATAAGCAAACACCAATGAGCACTCAAATAAGCAGATTGCAAAATAAGTTGTTAAAAGCTAACTCTATGGGCAGTTTCAAAGCTAGAAATCAAGCAATTTATGATAGTACCAAGGCAGATAAATAAGGCTATCATATCATAAATAAGCAACTAAAAAAAACAGGAATAAGCACAAATTAAGCTGATGAACAATAGAAATAAGCAAAAAATAAAAAATGGGAAAGTAACTTACAAATGGTCCTTAGATTTTTTGGCAAGAATTAAGCTTTCAAGAAGTTAATTAACCTATGTGCTTTACCAAAAGCCCTTGCTTACAAAACAAATAGCCATTCCAATTCTAAGCTCTTGATTTTCTTTTTTTTGGTCATTATTTTTTTTCTCTTTTTTTTGACAGGAAGTTGGAAACAAAAAAAAAGGTTTTGTATAAGTTTTGATGTTCAAAAGGTCATACAAAGTTATAAGACATAATTTTTTTTTGTTAAAGAAGGGTAAATGGACAATAATTTAAATAAAACAAGTAAAATTGCATAAATTAAATTGGACAAGTAATTAAAAATTGACATAGGAATTTTAAGACACAAATTTTAAATGACAAATGTAATAAAAAGGTACAAAAAGTTTTGTTTATAAGTGTGCTTAACAAAAAATTCGGACCCTCCCTGTGTACTTATGCTGTTACATGAATATTTATACTCCAAATATTCTATGAGTGTGTTTCTTCTTAAAAGACTGTTGGTTGGTATGTTTATTATGGAGATGAAAACTCAAAATTCAATCATGGCCCTCATTTAATCTTTGTGCCCTAAGGTCTTCATTGATATACGCTTGATCTATTTTGCCATGTGGTCATGGGAATGCAGCTTGGATGCTTTGAGGCATGGTGGTGGTGTGGGGATAAGAGTGATTGGTGATAGATTTGGATGGTTGTGAGCAGTAATCGAGGTTTCAGAGGGTGTGGATAGTGATGGGTTATTTGGCGGGAAAAATGTGGAAAGTTAAACAGTTCGTTTTATCTGTTTTGTTTTAATTTAAGTGACAGGGGATTGTTGGTTAATTGGCTAGGAAGGTCTACCATCAAATTCTGTTCATTCAATGAAGGTTTGTGTGGTGAAACTTTGTGGGGTTTGCAGAATCACCTTGAGGGTTAAATTTGAGTTCTCGCATCGTTGGTCTTTGTGCTCACCTTAACAGTTTGGGCTTTTGGATCTCAAGGATTTGGGCCGTTTTAGGATATTTGGCCCGTTTGTATTTTATAAAAGGTAAGGGCACCATTTAATTTGATTTGGGCTTTATATCTTCATACAATATACTAATGGGCTTATCCGGCCCATTAAATGGGTTCGGGTTTGACCCATTAAGTATTCTTCAATGTCGGCTCCGGTTTTGACTGTTGACTTTTTGCAGTTGACCATTTGGTTGACTTTTGTTGACTTTGGCTTCGATTTGACTTTAGCTTTTCCACGCTTTTCCATTCCGTGCTCGGTTTTGTCGTTTTTGACTTGGTTTTTCGTCCTTTTCTCGGATATCCGTTTCCTGCACAAGATAAGTGAAAACATACAAATACAAAGTATTTTTTGTGTATGTTTTTTGTCATTTAAGTTGGTTTTAGTGGAAAGGGTTTTATGTAACTTTTAGCACATACTGTTCTTGACTCTGTTTGTCATGAATAATTACTATTTTGATCAAATGGTCAGATGCTTCTAATGAATAAAGCAATATTTATTTTCTTAAAAACCACTTCCTTGTTTTGAGAAGTTTGACCATTTATCAACTCTTAGTTTTAACTATTGGAGTCTCATTAGTCGTTAAAGGACTATACTGTTAGCACTTCAGACAATCATCCTCATCATCTGAGTTCATTCCTCATGATTCTTTATCTCTGTTAATTGATTCATAGAGTGTCTTTGGGTTTTTGAGTATTTGCTTCTATTTGTTTTTACTACAGTCTCATTGTTTAGTATTAAGATCAGTTGTTTTTGACTCAATTATTTTTTCTAATGGCATATTCATCTAAACCTGCAAATGATATGACTGTCTTGGGGTTAGAAAGTTCCTTGTTATAGGAGGAGGAACAGCATGAAACCCATCTACTTTAGAGAGACTATCATTTGCTAGTGTGTTCTCTTCATCACTTGTTTGTCATAAAAAACACTTCAAATAATTCATATCCAGGTTTCAGATATTGTTATCATTTCATTTCAATTGTGATGTGCCATATCCTAACCAGTTTATCTCTAGCACTCATTTGGACTGTTGATGTCATTCATCAAAGATTCTTGGATGATTATTCCTATTTTTCTTTTTTACATTTTAATTCATTCTATCCTTAAAACTTTTCTCTAACTTCTAGGTTAAGGTTGTTATTTTTATTCTCTGATTTAAGCTCATAGTTGAAATCTCATATTTTTCACCTAAGCAGTCATTTTTTAGTACAAGTATCCTAGTTTCTAGTGGCTCTAGGTAATCTTAACCTTGGAATTTTCTAGTTTGCTTTGCTTATGTTTTTTCTTTCACTATCATATCTTGTGTAGAGTTTTAAATATTCAAGAACATTGTTTAGAACATTTTTATACCTCATTGTCAGAGATCTTGATGAGCTTGAAGAAAGAGATCTGCCATTTAATGTTAGTTGATGTTCTACTTCAAAATCATACTACGTCATAGCCTCCTTAGGAACATCTTGTAGCCACCATTTGATGTGATTGAAGATTATTTGTTGGTGCATTGCTCGGCAATTGTCACCATAAGATCTTTTACCTTGATTTCTTCGATGTGCAATCCTTAGCAAAGTGCCTTTTTATGTAGACAGTTGTAGCCACTCAATTGTTTGATTTGTATCTAGTGAACACGGTCATTTTTCTTGAAATCTGTTCCTTCCTGTCTCTGAATGAATTCTCACTCTGACAGTCAAATGCACTGCCATCTAAGATCCAATTTTCCAAGTCATATTCATCAATCTGCTGAAATTCTCATTTTAAGTTGATGATGGTTGTCGCACGCTAATCATGAGACATGGGTGTAGATTTGAAACTTGACTAATTCCTCCAGCAGTACTAACTCAAAAAAATCCCTACTGGCTTTAGTACTAAACTTCATTAGTACTGCTCGTGTTCTAGAGGAAAGGAATGGCCAAGTTTTTGAGAAGTAGAAGTGGAACTTGAGACCTTTTCATCTCATCTTAGTAGACCCTATGGCTTGTTGTGGAGGTCATCAATGTGGCTTATTTCTCGATGATTAGAGCAATTTGATTCCTATTGAGGAGGGGAAGACTCTTAGGAACTTCTGTTATATTCTTCCTTTATATTGGAAGCACCATGAACCTCTAATTGATATGAGTTTTGGAACTTCATAGCCTTGTCAAGACTTTCATTTGATGCAGTAGAAAGTTATAAACTGATTTTTTAGAAGATTTTCTACATATCTTGGATTCTTCATTACCTCCAAACCTTGATTTGATTGCTTCAGAGTGATTTAGCATTGCAACATTGTGAAGACTGAGGTGGTATTCATTCAGTATTATTGCTAAAGCAAACGATGCTATTAACTATTTCTGATACCTTTTTCGCACACCAGTTGTTTTGGCAGTCTTTGAGCATGAGGAGCAGATGTTTCTGCAGTTGGTGCATGTCTTATTCTAGATTCCATTGACAATACATCCCATAGGTTTTGTACTGTTTTGTGAAAGATTATATTGTCGCCTTCTCTATGCTCAACTTTTAATATTCTCCATTCTGATGATAGGGATTTTCATTGCTGTGATAGTGGGTGGAGGAATGTCTTGTTCTGCCATCTTACAATGGAGTTCTTCTTATTCAGAGTTTCCACACAAGCTCTGATACCACTTGTTGGATCATTTTTGATAGATCTTAACCTTTAGCTTGTAAAGGGTTATGTTCCTTTAGATATAATTCTAAAGCAACAAAATGAACACTAATAATGACACTATTCTTTATGCGGAAATAATCAAATAATGCTAAGAAAGAACATAATAAGACTACAAAAGAACTTATAATATAAACTTGAATGCCTGGTTACAGATTAACAAAACTATAATTGTAATAGATTTATTGATCTGTGTAGAATATATCTACTAACTAGCCTAGGGTTCTTTTATAGATATGGAAACCTACTGGAATTACAAAGCGTTATGAGATAATGCATATCTATTCCTAATTTATCTCTTTGATATCTCATAAGGCAGTACTAATTCAATTTACTAGCCAGTACTAACACTAACTTAACTGTATATCTTATTACCGGCATAGTACTAACATTTGTTTTTTTTACTGACAGTTACTAAATACTAAGCTGCAGTATAAAGTATTATACTTATTTCTTCAAATCTTCATTAATAGCATTAAGTCTTCACATCAGAATTATTCTTGAGGCCAGCGGTTTTAACTTGTTAGAAGCTTTTAGAATCAACAAATCCATGTTGGCTTATCTTCTAAAAAGAAGCTCAGGTAATTTTTGTGGAGGTTGATGAACAAAAAACAGCTTGTGCAGTAAATAGAGATTTTGAGCTTTTATTTAACTGGACTTTTGAAAACATGATTAAGCGAAATTTCATTAGATGTTAAACAGTATTGTAAGAAGGATTTGTAAGGACAGCTTGAATTTTAATAAAACTTGAAAGAGAATTTAAAAATAAGCTGAAATTCTCTAAAGCAAGATACACTCATCTAAACTACCTACACTAGATGCCCACTGTGTGATTTTACTCTTTATCTTATAGTGATGTGAAGGAAGGTTCTAGGCTTAAGGACGCATCTCTCTTCCTTTATTTCTGGACCTTAGATTACATCAATAACAAATCCATTTTTTTGAGCCTTTGGATTAAATCACGCATCATTAGCCAATGATAGCGCTTTTAGTTGCCAGCTTGGGATTGGAGTGTTGGTCTGGTCGTGTAGGAGGCTTCTGAAGCAAAGGAGCGTGTGTATGGGTGAATGGATTTACACTGTTGCTCCTGTGGGTTAAATGGAGGAAATGAGGGAAGAGATGGTGTGAATAGTAAATTATGGGGGTTTATTGTTTTGTCTGGTAAGGTGGTGTGGGATTGGGCTTTTGACTTTTGATATTAACTCAATTGGGCTTGAAATGGATTAGACTTATGAATTTATTTTGGACTTGGATTAGGGTTTAATATTAAGGCTTATATTATGGGCTTTATATTGTAAAGTATACTCTTAATGGTGACTCTACCCAATAAATTGGGTACGGGGTTGCGATTAAGATATGAAATACGCCTTGGGCTTTGTTTTTCCACGCTCTTTCTTTTTTTCCCTGCGCTCGGGGTTTTGTTTTCTTTGCCTTTGTTTTTTGTCCTTTGTATTGATTATCCGTACCTGCAGTACAATTTACTAAATACAAAGTAAAATACAATGTATTTTTATGTCATTTTCGTCATTATTGTCTTTTTTAGCGCCGTTTTTATTAGTAAAAAGGTATGTGATTTAGACATACCAAAGAGCAGCTTGTGAGACTCTATCTGCCAACCCATACAATTGTTGCACATATGGACTTATTTGGACAACTTTGTAGAGGAAGTATCCAATCACAAGACATATTGCCTTGTTGTCACTGATGACTTTAGTAGGTTTAGTTGGGTTTTCTTTTGGCCAACTAAGGATATGAGACTTGTGGGAGCTTAAATTTTTATAACTGGCATTGAAACAAATCTCTTAAGGTTATAAAATCATCAGATGTGGACAATGGAACCGAATTTAAAAATAATGGAATGAATCAGTTCTGTGGGATGAAAGGAATTAAGAGGGAAATTCAGTGTTGCCTGAACTGCAACAAATGGAGTTGTTCAAAGAAAGTATAGGACACTAATAGAGCGAGCTAGGACCTATGCTATGCATATTCACTTACTTACCTATTATTTTTGGGCTGAAGCAGTTATCTATGATTATATGTTTCATTTATTAGGGTTTTAGGTGACCAGCTCACAACAAGACACTCTTTATAAACTCTTAACATGGTAGCCCGCCTAGTTTAAGTTTTATGAGACCATTTTCGGGTGTTCTGTGACATTTTATACCTTAGTCCCCTTAGAAAATTGATGGAGTTGATGAGGGGTCTTGGTTGGTAAATCTATAAATAAGCAAGGCTTTTAGGGTATTTAACACTAGATCTAGGAAAGTGAAGGAGAACCTGACATAAAACTTTATTAAAAACAAACCAATGTTTGTAGGGCGTGGGACCAGCATCTTGGCTTTTGATATTGATTTACTAACAAACTTATGAATTATGAGCCAGTTACTGCACGGGATCACAACTAATAGGATGCAGGTATCAAGGATAACGTTGATGAGTCTTCCTACTAAACAATTATTTGTTACCATTATTATGATAGTCCACGAGTCAGGAGATGCAGTTTGTGTGATGCTGGTAAAAAGAACTAATGGAAAACAGCAAAATAAGGAGGAAAGAAATGGTCAAGAGAAGGAGGTGGGAGATTTCAATAAAGAAGGTGGACCAGATTGTGCAAGATTTTAGAGCTTGAATTGAATAATTTTGCTGTTAACAAAAGGGAGGTTATGCTACAGCACTAACAGTGTTTTTTACTGTTGTCCATTTGTTAGTGCTATTGGGCAAAAGTTTTGTTTATGTGATGATCTTCCAACTGATCCCTATTATGCCCCGTTTTGGAGGGATACATGATCTTCAAATATGGTAATTATAGTGGTGCATTTGATGATGAAGATGAGTGGTAGAGGCTGGACCTTAACACCTTTGGAAACAACCATGATTGTTGTCCTTTTACTATAACCAGAATACACAAGGTCATCTAAAGATCCAAATACTGGGAGACATAAATTCAGCTACTCATAACAGGAGGATGGTATGATTTCTAAAGAACATGCTTGGTCAGTTAGATTATATGCAGAGAAGAACAAATCAACAAAGTTATCCAAACTGCTTTATTTTCCTTTTTTCTTCTCAAAAGAACCCAAGAAGGTGATTCAAGCTTTGGATTATCCAGTGGATAGAGGCAATGCAAGGATGAGTTGCTACTCAATTTAGATTACAGAATGTTTGGAAATTGGTGATTTTCACAAAGGCAAGATGCCATTGGAACAAAACGGGGGGGGGGGTGGGGGGGTTTTTTCTTAGAAAAAGAAGTATGAGAGAGGAGAGGGATAGTAGTTTGGAAACAAGGCAAAGACTGGTTATACACGGTTACAAACAAGAAAGAGGAATTGATTATGATAGGTTTTTGCTCCTGTTGATAGGATAGATGCAATTGGTTATTTTTGGCTATGCATATTTATGGGGTTTTATGTGTAAGATGGTTGTGAAGATTGGCCTTTTTTATCATGGTATATATTGATGAAGAGGAGTATATGTGGGTCAAACCTTGGTTTTTGAAGATCACAGTTTCCTTGACAATGTTTACTAGGTAGAAAATCTTTATATGGTTCTACACAGCTCTAGTGAGCCTTGGTTTGATGACCTTGTTACTACTTATTGTAAAATAGATTTAGGAAGAAGGGCACTGTAGATAAGACTTTATTCATCAGAAGGGACAAAACTTGATATCTGTTAGTTGCAAGTGTTTGTCTGTTGAAATCATCTTTGGGTTTACAAGAAGTCGTTATGTGTTGAGTTTTGAGCAGATGATGCACAAGAGATCTCAGATGAGTTTATGGGGGAGCGCACTTTTTTCTTAGGGTTACCAAGTAAAGCAGAAAAGATGATGGATCTTCATCAGCAGAAGTATGTGGCTAGATATATGAAGAGTTTGATTTTGCACTGTGAGACAGCAAGTACTCAATTAGAGTATAACCAAGGCATTGTCAAGGATGAAGAAGCTGTGAAATGTGGATGTTATTTATACAACTCAATGATTGGGGATCATTGATGTACTTGAAGTCTTTAGGCTTGATAATGTTTGCTGTTTGTGCTTGTGCAAGGTTCTAAGTTACTTCTAAAGTCTCATATCTTCATGCAGTAAATAGGATCTTTAGATATTGAAGGTTCAGCCTAAAATTAGCTTTTGGTGTTAGAGATTACCATTTGATTGGAAAGAATTTTTGACAGTGATTATGCTGGAGTAGCCTTGACTAGAAATCCCAACAGGAGGTGCCATTTTCTTGACAACATGGTTGATTTCTTGGCAATGTAAAAAGCAAACATATAGTTGCAATCATATTGAAGAAGAGTATGTTGTGTGTTAATTGCTCGTAGGACAGGTGTTGTGGATTCAAAATTAGATGCTTGATTATGGGTTCAATTTCATGAACACTAAGATTCACATTGATAATGAAAGCACCATTGTATTGTTAAAAGGAAAAAATCTAGTTTTCAGCTAAACCAAGCAAATTGAAATAAGGCACATATTTAGAGAGTTTCTTATGAGAAGAGGCTCATTCAAGTAATTAAGGTACATTCAGATCACAATGTTGTTGATCTACTCACAAAGGCATTTGATGTTAGCAGGTTTAATTTTTATATTTCTAGAATTGGATTAATTAATCTATAAGATGTATTTGTTGGAATTTATGATTGGTGTGGTGTGAAGATAGTATTATTAATGAATTTGGAGTTAAAATGGTGGTTGGTTAAAGTTAATGCTGCTAGTGCAGGATTTGGTATACTGTAGGCGAAAGTTAGTATCTGCTATGCTAAAAGTTAGTACTGACTAAGCATAGTTAGTGCTGTTGTTACCATTGGAGTTATAAATGCTGATGTAAATTCATTGATTGGTAAACAGTTTCTTGCTTATAGGTTTCCTTTTTACCTTAGATTAATAGGTATTTCGACTAAATCAAGATCTTTCTAATACTTCGAATTACTAAAAACGCTCTTAAAATTCACCAAACCCACTGTCAACTTTATCAAACTCATAATTAATCATCAATTAATCATCTATGGCGGATTTGAAGTTTGTGATAACACAATTGGTCGTTTGTTTAGAGTATTAGAAGGGAATGATGATTTTCATGTGATTGTAGATTTTTAGCTAGCTCTGTACACTATGCCTTAACTGTAAGTCCTACTATCTATGCTTCTTATATTGAACAGTTTTGGAATACTGCACATTCTCAAATAGTCAATGATGTGAAGCAAATTCATGCCACAGTTGATGCAAGAAATAGTATATAAAAATCTTCAGTGAGGTAGTGATTTCATTTTCAATGTGAGGTTGGTTTTACTTGTCTAACAATTGATGTTATTTTGAAAACCCTGTATTGATTAGGGTATGAGTAGAGTGATTCTAAAAACTTACTTTAAAAGCTCTCTTTTCTCTAGTGGAAGTACCTTACATAACATTCTACACTACTTGAGTCAAATCTACTTTTGGAATGATTTTCATATTTCAGCATTGCAGGCATTTGTTTACGCTTATGGTCAAAAGTTCGAACTTTTATAAAATAATTTTTGATGGTTTGTTAAGGAACTTGTGGATACCAATACAAAGGAAATTTTTAATGTATCCAAGGTTTTAAATTCTTATTTTGAATAATCAGATTTCTTAGAGACCTTTTAATGATGTTTATCACACACTTGCACATACTAAATAAGGTTTTTCACTAAACATGAAAAGAAAGGAAATGATTTTTCAGGAAGAGTTAACTCCATTATTTGATCAATGTTGAACCTACCAGTAGTAGAGGGTGACGTTAAGGGTAACCCTCTGAACCTCAACCAGCACTTTATGCTCAACACAAAAATGAAGAACAATCTGTTACTGACATCATAATCACCCCAAAATACTCAATACTTAGGATAGCCTTACTAATGAGGGACATTAGTTTCCTCAGATAGTGTGCCTATACCAAATGTAGCAGATGAGGCTGTCTTTAGGAGTGGGATGATGGTTGGTGAGGATTCCCACTACTGCTGATAGCTTAGATGCAGGCTCAGGGTAGTGGTAACATATCTAAGACAAATCACGGCAATGTTAATGATCACTCTTTCTCAGGAAATTGGTTAAGGTGACAAGGAATGGTGCCAAGAAGATGGGGGGTGTCATTGTCAGACTCGGGTTGTAAGAGTTCATCTAAACATTTTTATGATTCACTCTCCAGGATGGTAACATACTGGAAGTGCTGAGGAAAGAATTGAACAAGATGTTTTGACGGATTTTTAGTACCTCCAAACACCATGATTACTCTTCAGGAGGTCCCCCAAAGCTGGGAAGTGATGTGGTAGGACCTAACATAAATGATTGATGGATATTTGTACAACTTGTCAAACAGTGGGTTCTTGCCTTGGGATACATAATCAAGATGATGCTCAAGATTTGGTGATCAGAAAGCTGAAAAAGAAGGTCAGAAAATTAGAAAAGAAGCTAAGGGCAAGAACTCCAGGGATGAAACTCTTCAAGATTGGTACCTCTAAGAGAAAGAGTTTGGATGAGGAGTATGTATCCAAACAGGGGAGGAAAGTGATTAAGAAAAGCCACAAGTTTGTGATAGTGACTTTGCTGAGCTTAATGCTGGAACATACAATGGAGAATATTGAGGTGTTGCTGAAACTCAGGGAGGAATACAATTGAACAAATAACTACAACTGTGGGATACAAAAGTTAATCCTGTAGTAATTCGTTGTTTGTGTGCTGGACTTCAAGTGTTAGTACTCGTAATCCTTCTACAAGTACTTACTGGGATTATTTTTTGAAGACTGAGATGATGACTATTGCTGAATACACTTGTGGCTATTAGGAGCACAGATCAAGAACAACCTCAGTAGTGATTCGTGATATCTGATGTTGAAGAAGGAAAAGGAGGAACACTAGATTTCACAATACAAACCAAAAGACAAGGAAAAGGCAAGTTGGTGGAGATGATACCTACTACAACGAACCTATAAAGCTCAGATTCAATGGGATGCATAGATTGTCGAGATTACATGAAGAAAAAGGCTGAACTGGAAAGGAATGCAAAGAGAAAGAGCTTGCACAAGTAGAAGGCATTCTAATACCGCTTTGATTACAAATTTAGATAATGTTCAAGCAGAATGGAGGCGATGCTTGTTGCTGCAAGAATTCAAGATAATGAAAGGCAGTTTTCTATGGATGAGCAAGTGCTAGATTTTTAGTGAAGACAATGCAGAAAGAAAATGGTTCTTTGCTGACAAGAGGCTGAACAAATAAGAAACAAACCACCTACCAACATTCAATTAAGAAAACAAGATGACCAATTACCTGAAAAATCTGGTGATTAACTTGACGATCAACGAAGAATAAGGTTTTGAAGAAATTAGAAGCTTTATTGAAAGAGCAGAAGTGGATTAAGGATTTTATTCCTATGGATTCTAAAAAAGGTGGGCGGGAAAGAAAGCAGCTAGCGTAAGACGAGACCAAGAGCAGAACATGTTGAAGAGAGTGTTTAAGAGACAAAAGCTTAGGAAAAACTTCAGGTTTCAGTAACAGACACTTCTGCAGAAAGGAAAAAAGAATTATCAGAAGAAGAACTACAAAAATTATTAGTGGTAGTTCCAGTGGAAGAAGTATATGTTGAAGCCTTAAGCGTAAAGATCATCATAGACGGCGAGGTTTACTCCTGAAGGACACAAGATGGTATTAGAGAATTATCAGAGTTGGGAAAATCATACAGAAGAGCTCTATCAGATTTTTAGTGATATGTGAAGAATTTGATAGAGATGACCTGGTTAAGCTTTGGGATTTGGTTAAGAAGAGGTTCAGTACAACATAGCCTACAGATGATAAAGAGAAGGAATTGTGGGTTGAACTGAAGAGATTGTTTGAACCAGATAATGATGATATTCTGTGGAAGCTTCAAAGATATATGCCATTGATCCTTTGGTTATGGAGGCTTTATGATACAATGTAGGTGTTCACATGTTCTTCCAGTAAGAGGACATGATATCTTCATGTGGGTTTGAGAAAGATATCCTTTAACTAGGGTACACTTTGGGTGGTAATGATGGTGGATAGATATCTAGAGCATCTAGAAGAGTTAGTGAGCTGTCTATAGAATTTTTAAGGAAAAGATCTTTGTTGTAAGTCAAATTTATATAGTAATAATATCTAAAGTATTAGAAATTCCAAAACTACCCTTGAGGACAAGGTGTAGGGAAAAATCTTACAAAATACTACACGTTTAACGGTAGTGATTCGGGTCGTTTTCCAAAGATTTATGCAAATTGAGACCAGTTTGTTATTTTAACAATGATTTGAATTGGTTCGAAGATGATTAGTTTTCTAAAACCCTAATAGTGGCAAATAAGGAACAATTTAAAAACTAACTACAAGAAAAATCAATAGTGGGAAAGTCAAATTTAACGCTAATTGAGTTTCCTAATGGACTAAAAACCTATATCATCTAATAAGTCTACGATGGTTTTTTGATTTTTATAAGATTAATTGACTAAATTGAAAAAGGAAACTTGAACAAAAACGTATTGAAGGTGTTTAAAGCATAATCCGTGAAGAAAACAAGAACGGGATTCGAATCTAATTAAAAAAAACAAGATTTTGTAATTTTAACCCTACTAACGCAAATCTAATTTTTCTAAGTCCTAAGTGATAAAAGAAAATTTTCAAAAAAAGAATTATATTTTTTTGACTTTTTTATAATTTTTTATGAATTAAAAATGATTTTAACAAAATTAAATGTTTAAAAATACTAAACTATTTATAAAAATCTGTGAAAAAATTACTGAAAAAATAGCCTTGAACACATGAGGAATCTAGGAAAAAAAGCTTGGAAACACAGCTTATCGAATAAGCTGTGAAATAAGCTAAAACAACTTATTATACTAAAAGCCTAAAACGTATATAAATAATAGATTGTGCAAAGATATACGGATGAGCTAGTGTAGCATAATGGTTAAGGGTGTTGGGGTTAAAACGCTTGGTGAGGGTGGTAGAGGTCCCGGGTTCGAGTCTTGCTCACCCGGGGCTTCCCACTATCCCAAGTGTTTTTATTTTTGTCATTTTTTTACAACTTTTGAAAACACTAAAAAATATGCAACTTTTGCAAAACAACTATTTTTAAAAATCACAAATAAGCACAGAAATAAGCTAAATAAGAAAGAATGCTTATTTTAAATTAATGGTTTGAATGCTAACTGGTATTTGAGGCCAATTTCTGAACTATAATAAGCAAAGCACAGACGGAAAATAAGCTAAGACTAGTTAATACTAAACCCTAGAAGCAAAAAACAACAAAATTAAACAAAGTCTTAAGAAGGATTGCAATTTCTTTTAGTGAAATACTGAAAACAAAGGCCTTAAGGGCACTTTTGAGCTAATTTAAGAGAATCTATTTGGATCCTTATTCCTAAAGCTATACTCTTAAACATCGGCCAAAAATACTAGAAACAGCAAACAAGAGACATTTGGAAAATCAAGTAAGCAGTTAAAAATTTATTGAAAAACAAGCTACTTGCTATGATTAACTATGTTCTGTTTTTTAAGAAAGACAAAATAAGCAAACTATGACCTAATAAGTAAAGACAACTAATTAATAATGATAAGTTCTTTTGAACAAGAAATTAAGCAAAAAACTAGGACTATAGCTCAGAATCTAAAAAATAAGCATTAAGATAAAACTAAACCAAACAGACAGATAGCTAACTTTGGGCTTATTTTTATCTAAACTAAAGGAACCTTATGAACTTATAAGCTATATCACTAGAAAGATAATCTAAAAGACTACTCAAAACTGCTTTCAAAAAGCATTTGATAAATCAAAGGCATAGAAAAAGCTTAGAAAAGATATGCAAGGACGGAAAAAATATTTTTTTTTGGTTTTAAATTTAATGTAATGATAGTGCTTTTTTAAAGGCTTAAAAACCAGAGAGCAAATAAGTTGATTTTTAAGATACAAGTTAATAACAGGAGGATTAATGTTCTACAAAATACTGACGTGCTAAAAATCAAACTACTCTAATACTCGTATTACTATCTGAATATTATCGCTAGAAAGTCGGCCATCTATTAAAGATGATGATGCCATTGACCATCAACAGTGAGATTCAAACACCTAATCCAAAATTTTGCAGGCTACCAATTTTTACTTGGAAAAAACTACTTTATAAGGAGCAAATGAAGCAGTAATAACAACTAGAAACCAAATAAGCTTAAAATGATTATTCTACTTACTATATTCTAACAGATGCTTAACAACAACTAACTAACTCTGATTAAAACTGAATTAAGCTAACAAAGCCCCTAAATCAATTGATAAACTCAAATATCGGAGTTTCAATTGAAAGCAATGGGACCAATTTGCCTCAAGCTGTACTAACTCTGAGGTTAGTATGCTTGACCAAACACCTCTTCTTTAAATTCATCAAATCATTTTGGCCTTATACCAAAATAAGTTTAAATAAAACAGCTTAAATACTAGATACTTAGACACTATATAGCAAAGCCTACTAATCATTATTAAGCAAACAATAAGCCGAATATTAAGTAACAACTATGCTATATTTTTGCGTGTTTATTTTCTGTTTTTAAGACAGAAACATGAAAAACTAAAGATTTTTAAAACTACAAATTAACACAATAAGCACAAATTAACTATACTAATCAATTAAGATAAATAATATCAATAAGCAGGAAAGAAATTAAGCAAAATGTAGTAATTAGCAGTTTTTTAAAGCTAGTTAAGGAAAATGAAAAACTTACTAAGCCTTCTGCATAAACAAGGTATTAAAAAGCTCTTTTGAGCTTATCAACAAGCTCTTAGCTATATCTCAAAGATAAGCTAGTAAAGTCCAATACAGCTCTTCCAGGGTAAGTCTATATCCTAAGCAACCCAAATCCATCCATAGCCTAGGGTATTAAACTGATTTTAGATTTAAGTAAAGTTAATGATTAAGTTGAGATCAATCTAAGCTTAGAGACTTAGATGAGCTTGAGATGAGCTTATAACCAGCTTATGAAACAGTAACAGTTTATTTAACAAAATTTTGTATAAAAGTAAGCTTGAGAAAAGTAAAGTGCGTAATAAGAAAACTTGACTTCTATTAATAAAAGAGCCGATTACAATAGTGAAAATAGAAATTACATTTAGTAAACAATAAGCTAAAAACAGTTTTAAAGAAAAATTACATAAGCTAAATTAATAAGCAAAAATATAAAAATCTATCTAACTAGCTACCATCTTGTGTGTGAGGAAGCTTGCTATTTATAGCTGAAAGAGAAGCTTCTAGGTCTCTCAACATGCTCCTCCAAGCTTTGATCTCGTCCCTCCCTTTAATGCCAATCATTGGATCCTTTGTTTAAGCCGTTGGATCAAATAAGTGAGCACACGGATTGCCAGCGTGGCAATCCGTGTGTCAGAGTACTTGTGCAAGGATTTAGTGTAAAATTTTCCATTCTTTGAGTGTTTCCTTGATCTCCGTGCTATTACCCCTTGTCCCGGCTTGACCAATGAGAGAGCTTGATGACGTCTAACTTTGCCAGCTCATAGCTTAGTACTCGAGAGAAACTTCAGGTTCAGGTGAAGAACAATCAGCAGAAAAGGAAAAAGAATTATCAGAAGAAGAACTACAGAAATTATTAGTGGTAGTTCCAGTGGAAGAAGTATATGTTGAAGCCTTACAGGTCAAATATCCAATCATAGACTGGGAGGTTTACTCTGAAGACACAAGAAGGTATTGGAGAATTATCAGAGTTGGAAACCATACAGAAGCTTATCAGATTTTTGCTGATATGTTGAAGAAATTTGATAGAGATGACCTGGTTAAGCTTTGGGATTTGGTTAAGAAGAGGTTCAGTACAACAGAGCCTACAGATGATAAAGAGAAGGAATTGTGGGTTGAACTGAAGAGATTGTTTGAACCAGATAATGATGATATTCTGTGGAAGCTTCAAAGATATATGCATGATCCTTTGGTATGGAGGCTTTATGATACATGTGGTGTTCACCATGTATCTTCAGTAAGAGGACATGATATCTTCATGTTGGTTGAGAAAGAATATCCTTTAACCAGAGGAACACTTGGATTAATGATGGTGGCTAGACTATTAGTAGAAGCAGATAGTGAGATGTCTAGAGAACTTTTAAGAAAGATCTTCTATCAAGCAAACAGACCAAGGCAGTAAGGTGTTTGGATACATCCTCCTAGTGCTCAAGATGCTGATAATGAAGAAACTTGATGATTAACAAGATGAATATCAAGTTTAGGGGAGGATTGTTGGGAATAAAGGCTTCTCAAGTTTCTACTGCTGGTTGAAGAAGCTACTGCTGGTGAAGATTAGAGAAAACAGTCTAAGTCATTAGTACTGTTAGTTTAATAGTTAGTGTTGCCAGTACAAAGTGTTAGTACTGTCAGTTTATTAGTACTGTTAGTTATGTAGTTAGTACTGTTAGTATAAATAGTTAGTACTGCTAATGTGATATGCATGAGATATATTAGGAATAGATATGCATTGATTAGTAGATGCGTTTTGTAAGCCCATTAGGGTTTCCTTGGTGTATAAAAGGAACCCTAAGGCATAGTTAGTGACATAGATCTAGAAATCATTTTCTCATAGTTAGTATCCATAGTTTCAAGGTTATTCTGTAACTTTGATTATGTTTAATATATTGAAAGTTTAGCAAGATCTTGTTTTACTGTTTCATTGTTCTTTTTAGTATTACAAACTAGATTCTGCATAGTTTATGATATTCTCAATCTTAGTTTCTATTATAGTTGTCTTGGATCTATCCAATACAACTAAGCTTTAACAAGCTAAGCAAAATATATTCAAAAGGGCTCAACAACCATCGATGAATGCATGCACCTAAAGATGCAAATTGAGAAAATGCTTAAAGTAGGAAAGTTGTCACATTTAATCAAAGAATTGAAGCAAAGCAACAGAAAAGACCAGGCAAAGACAGCAAAAAAAGGGGGAAACCTGAGGAAAGGACAAACCGCTGACAATACTGATGGTACAACCATGGCAGAGGGTAGCCAAACAAAAGATTACCTAAACTTTCTCTCTAGAGTCAGTGATCTCTTTTCCGTCCTTAGGGGAGGAGGATGGGACGGAGGGCCCCATGATTATTGAGGCTGAGATGGGAGGACATTTCGTTCACCGCATGTATGTGGACGGAGGCTCCTCTTTTGAAATCATGTATGAACATTGCTTTAACAAATTCTGCCTGGAGGTCAAAAACTAAATGGTCCCTGCAACCACACCATTGGTTGGGTTTAGTGGGGAAATAATATGGTTGTTGGGGCAAATATCGCTGCTGGTGAAGATAGGCGATGAGGAACACTCAAGTTTTGCATGGATGAACTTCATGGTTATAAGGTCACCATCTCCATATAACAAAATTATAGGAAGACCAAGAGTAAGGAGAATCCAGGCAGTTCCGTCTCATAGAATGCTAAAATTCCCAATGACAGGCGGAATGGTCACATTACGGAGCAACAGGATTATTCCACTAGAGTGCACAATGGTTTCAGGACCAGGAGTGCCGCAGCCCGTAATCAACCAAGTCATAGAAGAAAAAATTCAGGTAGCAATCCACCCAGAATATCCATAACAAACTATATTAATAGGCTCTACCTTAACAAAAGAAGGGTGAAAGGAGCTATACGTTCTGCTAAGGCGTAACCTTAACATATTCGCCTGGAAGCCAGCGGATATGTCTGGAGTTCCGCGCCACGTAGCAGAACATAGGCTAAATATCCGTGAAGGATGTCGACCCGTTAGATAAAAGAAAAGGGGGCAAGCACCTAAGAGAAATAAGGCAATCTACGAAGAGGTTGAGAAACTGGTGAAAGCCGGTATCATGAGAGAAGTACATTATCACAGTTGGCTATCAAACCCGGTGATGGTGAAAAAGCATGACGACAGTTGGAGAATGTGCGTAGATTTCAAGGAATTGAATAAAGCATGCCCCAAAGATGGCTATCCGCTACCGGAAATAGATTGGAAGGTAGAGTCCCTCTTCGGATATACGTTCAAATGTTTCTTGGACGCATATAAAGGATACCATCAAATAAAAATAGCAAAAGAAGACGAGGAAAAGACAACATTCATCACAAGCCAAGGAATATTCTGTTACTCAAAAATGCCGTTCAGATTAAAAAATGTTGGAGCAACTTATCAACGTTTGGTGGATAAAGCTTTCCAGAAACAAATCGGTCAGAACTTGGAAGTATATGTGGACGACCTAGTCATTAAAAGCTGCACGAAACAAGAAATAATCAGAGACACGGAGGAAACATTCAAGACACTTAGAGAGATAAACATGAAGTTAAACCCAAAAAAATGTGCCTTTAGGATGAGAGAAGGCATGTTCCTGGGGTACAAAGTGAATGTTGACGGATTAAGAGTATATCCAGAAAAGGTGAAAGCAGTCCTCAATTTGCCATCTCCAAAGTGTTTGAAGGACGTGCAAAAACTGAATGGGAAGCTAGCAAGCTTAAACAGGTTTCTATCTAAATTAGCAGAAAAATCATTGCCATTCTTTAAAACCCTAAAGAAGTGCACAAAGAAAGGTGATTTCCAATGGACTGCGAAGACAGAAATGGCATTCAAGCAAATGAAAAAAATTAATAGCAGAATTGCCCATGTTAACCGCACCGAAAAAAAAGAGGAACTGATCATCTACCTAGCGGCCACAAAGGAAGCCATTAGTGCGGTCCTAATGAAGGAAAGGGACGGAAAACAAATGCCTATCTACTTTGTTAGCCGTGCACTACATGGTCCGAAAATCAATTACACTCCAATGGAAAAGCTGATACTTGCTCTGGTAAGTGCTAGCAAGCGACTAACAAGATATTTCCAGGCATACACAGTCATTGTAATCACAGACCAACCAATAAAGCAGATACTATCAAATCCCGAGGTTACAAGAAGACTGCTCAAATGGAGCTTTGAGCTAGAAGAACATGACATTAATTATAGACCAAGAACATCCGTCAAGGGACAAATTCTAGCGGATTTCATTATGGAGTGTCTGGAGGATGACCCTCCAGATACACCTATGGAGGACAAGGAACAACTTTCGGATCCATGGATACTGTTTACGGATGGATCATCATGCATAGACGATTCTGGAGTCGGCCTAATATTATGAATCCGAAAGGAATTGAATTCATATATGCTCTAAGGTTCAGGTTCGACGTTACCAACAACGAAGCAAAATATGAAGCTTCGATAGTCGGCCTCTGGATAGCAGAACAAATGGGAGTAAAAAATCTTCAAGCAAATGTAGATTCGAGGCTTGTGGCTAATCAAGTAAATGGAACTTACATAGCAAAGGAGCCAGGCATGATCAATTACTTGGAGAAGGTCAAAAACCTTACCATCACTTTCAAGAATTCTCCATCAGATAAGTACATAGAGGAGAGAACAAAAAAGCAGATGCGCTAAGCAAGATGGCATCCACCAGCTTCGCCCACCTAAGCAAGCAAGTACTTGAAGAAGAACTCAAGAAAAAATCAATAGATGAAAGGGAAGTGCTAGCGGTAGTAGAAGAAGAAGGGCGCACATGGATGACTCCAATCTATGAGTACCTCACGGAAGAAATCCTTCCAAGAGAAAAGAGGAAGGCAAGAGCCGTACGCCTCAAGGCAGGTAGATATGCCATGAAAAATGGAATCATGTACAAAAGGTCCTTCCTCGGGCCATGGTTACGATGTGTTGGGCCACTGCAGGAAAACTACGTTTTGAGAGAAATCCATGAGGGGTCATGCAGCATGCACGCCGGTCCAAGATCCGTGGTGGCAAAAGCGCTAAGATCAGGGTATTACTGGCCAACTATGCACACAGACGCCAAGACATTGATAAGGGAGTACAATAGCTGCTAGGTTCACCGCCCCGTACCAAGGAACCCGTAGCAGAACTTGACCCCCATCACATCCCCATGGCCATTTTAAAAATAGGGGATTGACATAGCCGGACCATTCCCGGAAGGTCCCGGTAAAGTCAAGTTCCTAATAGTAGCAATTGACTACTTCACCAAGTGGATAGAAGCAAAACCTGTGGCGACCATAATGGGGGCCCATATTAAGAAGTTTGTGTGGGACAACATAGTTTGCAGATTCGATCTACCCGAAGAAATAATATCCGACAACAGAAAGCAGTTCAGGGATAACCCATTCAAAGATTGGTAAAAAAAGCTATGTATCCGCAAGTGCTTCACTTCCATTAAGCATCTGCAAGCCAATGGCTTGGTAGAAAGCGTAAACAGGAGTTTAGGTGAAAGAATCAAGGCACGGTTAGACGAAAGAAGCAAAAATTGGCTGGAAGAAATCTCACATGTCTTATGGGCACATCGTACTATGATCAAATCAAGTAATGGAGAAACGCCATTCTCGCTGATGTATGGAACGAAAGCTACGTCAGCAGTGATTCTAGTAGAGATCGGCATGCCAACCTTGAGAACTATAAAAGTTGATATGATAAAAAATGATGATGCCTTGGAAGTCAACTTAGACCTTTTGGAAGAAAAAAGAGAGCAGACATCAATTCAGGAAGCAAAGAGCAAAGCCAAAATGGAAAAATACTATAATGCTAGGGTTCGCAACACAAGTTTCAAGTCGGGAGACCTCGTCTACCGAAACAATGAAGCAAGCCAGGGGAAAGATGGAGGCAAGCTCGGAACTAAGTGGGAAGGACCATATGAGGTCACGAAAGAATTAGGCAAAGGAGCGTACAAGCTTAGAGATCGCAACAGGAACATCCTGCCGCGAACATGGGCACTGCCGCGAACATGGGCACTGCCTGAACTTTTTTTTATTGTTTTAATGCCTTTAAGTTTTAATGAATGAAAAGTGAAGCCTAGCTACCTTCACAAGTTCTACTTTAAATTTTTATTTTACTTTTTTACTTTGCAAAGTTACTTGAATATTACATGAATTGGTAAGACGCGCACGCAAAAAGGCATAACCCCGTATAAACATTATCCCGTATAATAAAGGGATGAGTAACCTAACAATCAACTCAAGTACATAAGAGGTATTGCAAGCCCGGTACTGGGAAAATGACCCGCAAGCATTTTACTAAGACTATCATCACAAACATACAAAAGTATTAAAAGATAGCAATCAAAACATATTAGCAAAATATAAAACTGTTAAGTGTTACATAAGTGGACATCATTGTTCAAACCAGCGGTCGTAAACATGACCAAACATACAAATTGTTTAAAGTACAAATACCGCCACAAAAAGGCCACACACGACCGCGGTAAGAAACAAAAAAAGACAGGATCTTAGGGTATACCCGGCAGTGGGAGGCACCATCACAGCGGTAGACCCAACTACTCTGGAGAACTGTCTAGCTCTTCTTTCTCAATGGTCACGATAGGAGGGTCTTCATCATGCGGTTCCATATCCAAAACTTGATCATTAGAGATTGAAAGAGGAGGAACAACATCGGAAGATGCAAAAGTCGTAGAAAGAGTAGTGATGGGTTTAGACGTAGCAGGAGCAGCGAAAGTACTAGCTTCGCCAGTTAAACTCTTTGAAGACAAAGGCTCAGCAAAAGGAACCATAGCATCCGTAAGAGATAAATGTTTCTCCTTAATCTCTCCCATAACCCTTTGGACCCGTGAGTGAACAACTTAAATGGAAAAGGATAGGGAAGTCTCTCCAAGGACTACGTTATCTTTCGGCCTATGGATAGGGAGCATGAGTTGTGTCGGGGATGGTTGCAGGTCTTTCGCTATGGGAATCTCAGCTAAAGGTCCTTCCAAACGAAGGGAATCTATGAGGTCAACAATGCTTGCATCTTTCTTGGATTTTAACTTAGAAAGCAGAGAGAAATCAACAGTGCCAAGAGCATTCACGGCATCAATATATTTAGCTTTCGCGAAGGATCATAAGCTTCGATTACAGACAGATCCCTCCCAGCTTTCCCATGATCAACCCCTGCTCTCAGGCCATCCTGAATACCTATATTAACCGCACAACCGATGGCATGCCCTAAAGCATGACAATACTTCGAAGACTGTAAGCACTTGAGAAGGACAAGCTTAAGACCATGAGTCAAGATCCACCGCCGTCCAGATATGGCGGTCAAGAATCGAGGGTAAAATTCTTCATCAAGATGAGTAGCCATCTCTAAAAGCAGAGCATCTAATTCCGCAACCCTATTACCCAGAACCATTGCTTGCTCATCTTGCATGGCTTCCATGCGTCCCTTAAAGAGCTCGAACGCAGACTCCAATGAGGAACTCTAAAAAAGAGAGAAAAATTATTAGTCATGAAAATAAAAACAAAGTATGATTGATGATAAAAAGAAATACGTGGATACCTGATCAGCAATCCTATCCCTCCCGGACTCTAAGGAAGCTACCTTAGAACTCAGTTCGTCACGTGAAAGCTGAAAGCCGAATAGCTCGGAGGTAAGTTAAGTAACCTGAGCCGTAAGAGACACCAACTCAGTCTTCTTCAAAGCAGCTACGGACTCAAGAGTCGTTACTTTCTCAGACAAAGCATCTTTTTCTCCTTCAAGAGCAAAGTTTCTCTCCTTAAAATCCATCAGTTCATTGCCCTTAGCAGCATCGGCAGCTTCCACAATAAATAATTGACCGTGGAGGCGGATAGCCTCTACGGCCTCAGCCTCTTTCAGAAATAATAAAGACTTCAGATGAGCAATCTCGGCATCTCTCTCTGATAGAAGGGAGGTTTGTTCAGGACACTTGTCTTCAAATCTATATTTTTGTTCCAAAGTGTGTTTCGTTCGCATCCTCACCTCCGCCCCAAGACAAACCTGCCGTGCGGCCCTAACATTGAATTCAGTGTACAGTTGATCATAGTCCATGTCTTGCAATTGTAAAAAAAAGCAGGCAGAGCAAGACGGTCCGTCAAGTCACGACACACATACGGATCGTCCAGAACGAAATCATTTGTCACATTCCATTTAGGAACATATATGCGGTGCAAGGTTTCAGAATCAAGATCCTGTGAATCATAGAAAGAGTCCGATGAAACCGCAGGCTCATTCAACTTTGAAGTACCAGCGGCATCCGCATTAACCTCGCCAGCAGAGGCAGAATCCCCAAGAATTTCAAGAGTTTTTTATTTAACCCTAACCTTGGGAGGCGGAACAGCAGAAGCATCCGCAATAACGATAGTGGTAAGGGAAATAGTTATTACGGGAACATCTGCAGCAGGAGATCCGGCAAAAAAATTAACCTCAAAACATGAACCCGAATGATGAGAATCATCTGAAGATATAACAAACCTCAGCGAAGGAGGACAAGTCCGCAAATTAAGCCCAAACACGGAATCCGTAGGCCCATCGTCCGACGTGGGTGTCAAGGAAACAACAACAGGAGGTTTCGTGACCCCACTCGAAACACTAGAACCGTCCGGGATCAAACCACAGATAGTGGTAAGAGATTTCCCCTCGATATTGGAAGCTGTGGCGTAGTAATCCTCCCTTAGTTTCTTGGGAGGAAAAGTAGAACCACTAGCATCCCCGATAGCTTTCCTCTTCCGCTTCTTCTTGGGTTTTTTCAGCAGCGACCTTTGAAATATCCTTGAAAATAGTATCCTCCAAAACATCAGCATCCCTCTCGATAACATGCTCCTGTCCAGCATCACCCCCCTCATCAAACAACTTATCAATACTATCACCGTTATACCCTGAGGCAGCCGAAACGGGAGGATTTAACGAAATAGTGCAACCCTCAATCAACGTCAGCAGCTTAACCTCCCTTTCCGCAGGCTCTCTCTCTCCTATTCGCACTTTGTGGCATCAGAGTGGCGCATGAACGCAAACAAATCCATCTCTATAAACATAGTAAAAGAAAACCTTCAGGAATAATAGAAACACAAGAAGATCTGGAATACAAAGCAAAATATACCCACCCTCATCGCCATCCCAAAACGTCAGATAACAGTTCTCATCCAGCGTATAATAACGGCTTATACCAACCCAACATAAGAAAGGTTCCGAAAATTTCCGGAATAGGGCGGTATGGGTACGCAAGAAGTCACACGCTTCTGTATCATATTGAGAAAGCTTGGGAGGGGGACTTTACTTTAAATCTTGCTTTTCAGAGACACAAGAAGGGGAAAGGTCGTGGAGTCAACCTAGAAAAAGTGGTCATTCCAGTTCCTTATGGATTACAATGGTTTGATGTGGCAAACAGGAGCCCCGTCAGAATGCTTGACAAACGACATCCACCCTTTATTGTAGAAACTAGTATAGAACAAACGGAAGCAATTGATAGAAGGTTGAAAGCCATAGACGCGACATAAGATCTCAAAGTGAGAAGCTTTAGCCGCCCCAAACACGGACAGTTGAGAAAGATGAATGTGAAAATGGATAAGAACATCCACAAGAAACTGATACAAAAGGATCCGATAGTTGGCAAAGTCAAAAAACCGAGTGTACACGCCAACCTTGCCATCCGGACTTTGTAAAATATTTTGGTCCGGGCTAGGTAAAGTGGGATGAACACAAGCAAGTATATGGTATTTAGTACATAGTGCATCTAATGCCTTTTGAGTTAACTTCGATTTAATATCACGAATGGTACTCATCGTGATGAATAAGAAAAGAAAGAAGACCTAACCTGGTAGCCTAAAAGATCGGGAAATTGCAAAAAGCGTGGAAAATGGTTGAAAGCTCAAAGAACTGTAACAATGGCAGAAATAGAGATAAATCGGAAAAAGAAAACAATGAAAACAAAGGGATATTTATACCCTTGGTGTATTTAACCCAAGAAACATCCGGATAATGACACGTGTAACCCACTAACACAATCAATGGCCGGGAAGAAACGTGATGGCAGTTGGATAACTGCCATTAAGTCAAATCAGTCAGGAAAATAAAGGGTCAGGGTAAGTACACGTCACCCAAACCCTACCTAACCGATTAAGGAAAATTCACGGAGAAGCAAGCAATCACGGAAGAAGGAAAACGTGCGAAACAAAAGTCTAGCGATATTTACTCCGTAGCGCAAAGCCGCACGCAGTCAAAATACTAGACTGAGGGAGTTGATTACGTATAATGGGTACACCAGGCCTTTGAGCCTGGGTTGTACCGTTACATTTGGGCCCCGGCCCAATCAAATAAATAATAAGCATGACGGGCCAGAAATAAGCCCAGAACCACACTAACACGACCCGGATATCGCAGAACGGACGCGGGAAAGCCACAAGCGCCTTTCGCAAGCCACCTATAGTGTGACAACTATGGTTTAAGCGGGTTAGTTTATACCTTTAGACTTTAACTTATTACTCATTTTGTGTGATTCTTATGTGCTATGTGATCTTTTTGGTTGTTAAGTGGTTTATATATGTGCATTATATCATTTTAGAGGTAAATGATTATCTTATTTTATGTGCATATGAGTTGGAGATACGTATTTCATTTGTTCACGTGTCTTGAAAATGTTTCTTTTCTCACGCGGCGCTAAACGTGGGGTCCGTCCCCACGGTTAAGGCTAACGGTTTACTCCTATTTGTGCAGGAGTAGTTCCTCAATTTTTATATAAGCACCACTTATCACACATATTTGCCACCCACTAAGATTTCACTCATCTCTCTACCACAAAAATAAAAAAAAAACCAAACACAAAACACCCAAAAAAAAACCACCCCCCCCCCCCCCAACAAAAAAACCCACCACCCACCCCACCCCCCCCCCACACACACCCCCAAAAAAATAACCAACATTTTTTTCTATTAATATATATCCTTTTTTTCTTCCCCTTTTTTTTTTCCACCACTCCCCCCCCCCCCCCCCCCCCCCCCCCCCCCCATCTCATAGCCCGTCACCGGGTGTTGTCTTTGAGTTTTTAAAAGCCTGCGCAAAAATTCGAATAGCGTTATCAACACCCTATACGTATCTTATTGTCTGATAATTATCATCCACAACAAACATCTTTTCGAAACATTACTGGTTTTCACTGGTCTATTTCGGACCGTTTCATAAAAATATCATTTTCCTCCTTAGCTTAAAACCTTTTCAAATTGATAACGTTAGGTTTGTCAAAACACAACCATCATCTGACAAAAACATGTATTATAACATTGTTCAAAAGATCGCTTGTTTAACAACAAGTTTGAAGATGCACTTCTATTCACCGTCTATTCCATAGGTGCTTTACCCTTATCCTTCGCCTTCGCCTTATAGCTTGAACCTACAAAACATTGAAATGTTTAACACATAAGCAAAATGCTTATTTAAATTAGTGTAGTAACTTAACTATTATTTATTGCATGAACATCAATATTATATTGAGATTACATGTATCACCTTCGAACTACAACTAAAACACCTTCCAAATATAACTTGAACTTTTTTCTAGTATTGAATGAATGAATCCAGGCCTGTTGTTTACGTTCGTATAGTTTAGGGCTAAGTTTATTTTGACCTTATTTATAGTCGATGTAATCTGTATAGATAATTGAATCTGATTAATATATTTTCAGTATTCCTCTTTGATTTTTACATAATCAACTTAAATTCAATGTTCTTACCTTATGCTGCAAAAACCACAAATACTTGATACAACCTAACAATCACCCACCAATTGATAAACTTTGTTTAACCTCTTCTTGCCATTTCCTTCTTTCACGTAACACAACATGTAATTCTAATTTTGTTAGGTTAATATAAATGTGCATTATTGGATCGAACCTTTCACCTTTGTCTACGGAAAAGAGTTTTCAATCCAGCCTACTTTCAACTCAACTTCTAACTCTATGTAATTTAATCATTTAAAATTAAGGCAATGTTTGACTATGACTTCCGACTTAAAGCTATCATAGCATTATTAATAATCTAGTCAAATAATATATCTGGTTATTAATCTACTTATAAAATAAAAACATTATTCTCTCTTCATTAATGCATAAAAAAATTTAAGTAATATAACTTATTAAACTTATAGTACAATTCTTAAATGCAACTTGATTTTAACTAACACATATCATAAAGCTTATGGTATAATCTTTAGATGTACAAAACTTATGTAGTTTTTAAGTAATACAAATTTTAATGCTATGTATACAACTATTTAATGCATCAATGCACACATATAATTAATGTTCTAATTAATGCTATTATTAAAATATCACATCAAAGTATAATTAATATAATACATGGTACAAACCAAACAAGCTATTAATCAATAATACCAGAAAACCTTTCTTCTAAGCATTTGTCAAATTCGCAAGCCAAACCAGTGTCTTAGCCTTTTCATATAATGAACGCGGAAATTGATCATTCGATTGTACTGATTACTGTTACAACAATTAATTAACATTAAACATCTTATGTTTAAGAACACTTTTTATAATTACAATCATTATATGACAATGACTCGAAAAACATTTATGATTACATTTTCCCTTTTTGATTATTAAATTTTGAAAACGAAAAATATAAAAAAAATGTGTATTAAACGGAATCGAAAAATGTGAATGTCACGTGTATCTAAAACAAAGTTTTGAAGAATCAAACATACTTCAAAACGCGAATTTTGTATGCATAATACAAAACGACACACATATGCTTATCATTTCTCGCTACGACAACCGTTTTGGTACTAGCAACGCTCACGTATTATATGAAATATGTTGCTCATAGTCTCATACATAAAGTTATCCAGCATAAAAATCTAGCTATATGTAAAGCTATTGTAACGGAAAATGATGATCGGAAAAATTATTCGCCAGAAATCATGATTGCAGGGTATCCGCCGCTGCAACACGCGGGTACCCTGCTAGTTCTCAACAAAAATAAAACAACAAACTCTTAAAAAGTCATTTAGTCCAAAAGTTATAGTTAAAGCTTCTTACCCTTGATGCGCTTGTTATTGTTCATTCAGATTCTGAAAACCATCTTGTTGATGCCTATTTTTAAGCAAAATTGGTGTATGGAGACTTCCTTTTCTTTCTGGATCCTCCACCCTAACTGCTGGGCGAAAGACATCATCTGGCCCTTCTGAGCTCAAGTATAGTTTGTCCTAGGCCGCTTTTGTGGACGCCGCCCATGGTCCCTGCTGCGGCTAGTCGATGCTCCCCCCCACGTTTTCCATTGATGCAGACGTTAAAGGAGCAGGAACCGGACCATGGTTATTAGCAACAGTAGATGGCCTCACTGGCACAAATGCTGAAGGGCTTGGGAGATAAAACCACGTTGGTCCTGTCATCTGGTTGTGCTTGTGTATACGCACAACTGGTTGCCCAACCGCTACCTTCCTATGGAAGTTGCGGTGGCATTTACAGGCTGCACAAAGCAGCGCTTCCACAGTACCCGGTTCACCACCTGGCCAAAATTCACCGCAACCATCTAGTAAATGTTGATGAACACTCACAGATTGATTTTTGGTGCATTCCATGTAAATGTATCCCAGATTCCCTCCGTTCCCTTGTGCCGCATGCGCATGATTGATGAACTCCATTATCACTCCTCCTGCTAGATAAATCAAATAGATAAGAAAAGAAAAAAAGCATTCAACTTGGATAAAATAAACATACTAACAATCTAACATGATACAAAATATGATTAAGGTGAAGAAATTGTACGAGAAAGAATAAACACCTACTGTGAAATTAAAAAAAAAAAAAACAGTAATACAAAACACACATTATTGAACATGATATTAATGAAAATGCGTAAAAAAATTGGATGAGGAGGCCGGTTTGTTTCTCTAGTGAATGCAGTGCTTATTGGAATGCAATGCTTATCGGTGAGTTTGACTCATGGAATTATGAGATTGTATATATGTTCAAAATCTGTAATTATTGTTTGTAAATAACAAATGTGCCTGGGAATACTTTAATCTATAGCAGTGCTTATTGGAATGCAATGCTAAAGGTGTTTTACAAGGGTAATTTAACCAAGTTATTTTGTCTAATGAATACATAATGCTCGTATTTAGACGCTGTATCATTGGTTAGGGGTGTAGTTGGGTCGGGTTGGTCGGGTTCAGGTTAAAATCGGGTCAAAACTAAAAAAATCCATACCCGAGCCCGACCCTATTTTAATTCGGGTTACTCGGGTTCGGGTCAATTCGGGTCGGGTCAACTCGAGTTTGGGTCAACCCGAATATAGGTAAAATGTGAAAAAAGTGAAAAAATTCCCTTTTTTTTTCTCTTTTAAATAGAAATTATATTAAATTTTTAAAAAAAAATCATTATTCGGGTCAATCGAGTCGACCCGAACCCAAGTTAGCAAAAAAAATTCAACCCGATACTCGACCCTATTTAGTATTCGGGTTGACCCGAACAACCCGAATAAAATTTTAGACCCGACTAACCCGACCCGAATATGCTTATTCGGGTTCGAGTCCCTGTTGGGTTCGGGTCGGATCGGCCTTTTTGACACGCCTAATTGGGGATATATTATTCGTCTATATATAAGTGATATGTCGAGATACTATACGCTGTGTACTTTTGTATTTGTAGGAAAACCATGGGTTATGGTTTAAAATACAATGCGGATCCTTAAGGATAAACTAATGCAAGTTGGATAATTGATCAAAAATGTGCAGAATGGTATCCTGAGCTTTTAAAGGTGTAAAATGGTATCCTGAACTTGACAAAATAAAATTTCTACTACCCTATACTAACAAACTCAACAATTAATTTGTTTTCTTTCTAAAAATCATTTTAGTATAATATTTTGCAATAAATATGGTATAGTAAAACTTTTAGCTAGACAAATATATTTTTTTCTTAAAATTTAATTATTTTTGACCTTTTAAAAATTAATATAGTATTTTTAATTATTTATTTAGAATAAAAAGAATGTATATATAGCATTGATTTTTAAAATATTTCTAGCGCGCTACTTTTGATATATTTTTCTATTATATAATTAAATGTTTGTTTCAAATAATTTTTAGATCAACTACTATATAGGAGTTCTGTAATTTTCAATTTATATCTGCATATGAAGAAATAAATAGTCAAATTGTTATTGTCTTGAAATTATTTGAAACGAACACTTAAGTATATAATACAAATATCTATGTATCAAAAGTAGTGCGGTAATATACATTCTATAAAGTATTGTTCCATACATAAATTTCTGTATTATATACTGAAGTGTAAGTTTCAAATAATTTTGAAACAATAACAATTTGACTATTTAGTTCTTTATATGCATATTAAAATTGAAAATTATAAAATTTCTATATAATTAGTTATAAGTTTAAAATTATTTGAAACAAACATTTAATTATATTATACGAAGATATTTTAAAATTAGCGTGCTAGATATATATTTTAGAAATCAATGCTATAGATACATTCTTTTTATTCTAAATAATCAACTAAATCCTATATTAATTTTTAAATGATAAAAAATAATTATTTTAGAAAAAAATATATTTGCCTAGCTAAAAGTTTTACTATAAATTATTTATTACAGAATACTCTACTAAAATGATTTTTAGAAAGAAAAAAAATAATTAATTGTTGAGTTTATTAGTATAAGGTAGTAGAAATTCTATTTTTGTCAAGTTCAGGGTATTAGATGATCCACTTTGCTAAGTTCATGGTACTAATATGTGTTTTGGCCTTTACACTTTGTATAAATGTATCTTGTGATCAAAGAAAAAAGTTATACAACGTATTCAACTATTGCATTATAAATTGTTGTTTTAGCTTCTTGTTCTAAAGAAGTATAATGGTTAAATGACTTGTTAATAAATATTGAGTTATCCTTAAAAGTCAATACTATTATGTTTTATGCATTTTAACAGTGAAACTAAACTATTGATAGTATAACACTTGACAAAGAGAGCAAAGCCAAGATGAAAAAAATACTATAATGCCAGGGTTCACAACACAAGTTTCAAGCCGGGAGACCTCATCTACCAGAACAATAAAACAAGCCATGCGGAAGAGGGAGACAAGCTCGGACCTAAGTGGGAAGGACCATATGAGGTCACAGAAGCATTAGGCAAAGGCGGTTAACAAGTTCAGAGACTCGAAACGGGAACTATCTCCGCGACCTGGATATGTCTGCAACCTTAAGAAATGTTTATGTTGTATGAAATGTGACACCTATCCTACGCAAGATAAGCGTGGGACGAGGGCACTGCCTGAACTTTTCTTATTATTGTTAATGTCTTTAAGTTTTGATGAATGAAAAGTAAAGCCTAGCTACCTTCACAAGTTTTACTTTAAATTTTTAGTTTTACTTTGCAAAGATACTTGAATATTACATGAATTGGTAAGACGCGCACGCAAAGGGGCATGACCCCGTGTAAACATTATCCCGTATAATAAAGGGTGAGTACACCTAACAATCAATCAAGTCCATCAGAGGTATTGAAGCCCTCGGGTACTTGAAAATAACAGCAAGGCATTTTACTAAGGGACTTCTTCCAAATGCACATAAAGTGTATTAAAAGATTAGCAACTCCCAAAACATATTAGCAAAATATAAAGCTGTTAAGTGTTACATAAGTGGACATCATTGTTTAAACCAGCGGTCGTAAACATGACCTAACATACAAATTGTTTAAAGTACAAATACCACCACAAAAAGGCCACACACGGCCGCGGTAAAAAAAAGGACAGGAACTTAGGGTATACCCGACAGTGGGAAGCACCATCACAGTGGTAGACCCAACTACTCCAGAGAAGTGTCTAGCTCTTCTTTCTTTCAAAGGTACGACAAGAGGGTCTTAATCATGCGGTTTCATATCCAAAATTGTCATAGATGATTGAAGCGGAGGAACAACATCCGAAGATGTAAAATTCGTAGAAAGAGTAGTGATGGGTTCAGACATAGCCGGAGTAGCAGAGTCTAGCTTGTAGTTAAACTCTTTGACGACAAAAGGCTCACCATAGGATAAAACCATAGCATCCAGTAACGATAAACATTTCTCTTTAATCTCTCCCCTACCCTTTTGGAAACCGTGACTGGGAGACGACTCTTAAAGGAAAAGGATAGGGAGATTCCCCAAGGACTATGTTGTCTTTGGCCGTATGAGAGGGAAAGCATGAGTTGTGACGGGGATGGGTGCAGGTCTTCCGTTCGGGGATCTCAGCTAAAAGGTACCTCCAAATAGAGGGAAATCACATGGGTCAACAATGCTTGATATTTCTTGGATTTTTAAACTCAAAAAGAAAAAAGAATAAACAATGCAAGAGCATTCACGGCATCAATATTTTAGCTTCGTGGATGGAAGGATCATAGGCTTTGATTAGGACAGATCCCTCTAGCTTTAAATGATCAACATGCTCTCAAGTCATCCTGAATACCTTTATTAACCGCACAACTGATGGCCCGCCCCAAAGCATGACAATAATCCAAAGACTATAAGCACTTGTCAAAGGACAAGCTTAAGACCATGAGTCAAGATCCATCACCGTCCAGATATGGCGGTCAAGAAGCGAGGGTAAAATTCTTCATCAAGATGAGCAGCCATCTCCAAAAGTTGAGCATCTAATTCCGCAACCCTATTACCCAGAGCCGTTGCTTGCTCATCTTGCATGGCTTCCATACGTCCCTTAAAGAGCTCGAACGCAGTCTTCAATGAGGAACTCTAAAAAAGAGAGAGAGAAAAATTATATTCACGAAAATAAAAACAAAGTATGCTTGAGATAAAAAGAAACATTGTGGCTACTGAATAGCAAGCTATCCCTCTCCAACTTAGGAGCAACTTAGAACTCAGTTTGTCACGTGAAAGCTGAAAGCTGGACAGCTCAGAGGTAAGTTGAGTAACCTGAGCCGTAAGAGACACCAACTCAGTCTCCTTTAAAGCAGCTACAGACTCAAGAGTCGTTACTTTCTTAGACAAAGCATCTTTTTCTCCTTTAAGAGAAAAGTTTCTCTCCTTCAAATCCCTCAATTCTTTGTCTTTAGCAGCATCGGCAGCTTCCACAATAGATAATTGACCGCGGAGGTGGATAGCCTCTACGGCCTCAACCTCTTCTAAAGATAATAAGTCTTCATATGAGCATCTCGGTCATCTCTCTCTGATAGAAGGTGGTTTATTCAGAACACTCATCTTCAAGTTTATCTTTTTTGTTCCAAAGTGTGTTTCGCTCGTATCCTCACTTCCGCCCCAAGACAAACCTGCCATGCGGCCTCAACATTAAACTCAATGTACATTATCATAGTCCATGGCTCGCAATTATGAAAAAAGAGCAGGCAGAGCGAGACACATACGGATCGTCCAGAACGGAATCATTTGTCCTTCCCTTTAGGAAACTTCTATGTGGTGCAAGGTTCAGAATCATGTTCCTGCGAGCTAGAAGAGTCCAATGAAACAGCAGGCTCATTAAATTGGAAAGTACCAGCAGCATCCGCATTAACCTCGCCAGCAGAGGCAGAATCCCCAAGAATTTCAAGATTTTTTGATTTAACCCTAACCTTGAGAGGCGGAACACCGGGAAAGCATCGGCAATAACGTAGTTGGTACTCGGCATAGTCATTACGGGAAAACATTGCAGTAGGAGAATCTGGCAAAAGACATTAACCTAAAAACTTGAACTCGAAAGATGAGAATCATTAAAAGATCAACCTTACCTTAGGAGGAGGACAAGTCACAGATTAAGCACCCGGACACCCAAATCCGTGGTGCCCCTTCATCCGGGTAGGGTCACAGAAACACCAAAGGAGGTTCCTGACCTCTCTCGGAATACACGTCGAACCGTCCGGGATCAAGCCACGGATAGTGGCAAGAGATTTCCCCCGATATTGGAAGCTGTGGCGTGGTAATCCTCCTTAGTTTCTTGGGAGGAAAAGTAGAACCACTAGCATCCCGAAGCTTTCCTCTTTCGCTTCTTTAGCCTTATTCAACAACAACCTTGAAATATCCTTGGGAAACAGTTTCCTCCAAACTCATATCCCTCTCGATAGCATGCATGTCTTGTCCAGATCACCCCCCTTCTCAAAAACTTATTCAATATTTCTCGCTATCCCTTGAGGCGGCCGTAAGCAAGAGGGATTCGATGAAATGGTGCAACCCCCAGTCAACGTCAGCAGCTTAACCTCCATTTCCGCAGGCTCCCTCTCCCCTATTCGCACTTTGGTGGGATCAGAGTGGCAGATGAACGCAAACAAATCCATCTCTTCAAACATAGTAAAAGAAAACTGCCAGGAATAATAGCAACACAATAAGATCTGGAATACAAAGCAAAATATACCCACCCTCATCGTGTGGCATTTTAGAAATGAAATAAGTAGTGGGTGAAATTTGGAAATTTGTGGCAAACTTTCTAAAAATAGAAAGTGGTTTGGTGAAACGAAAGTTATTTTTAGAAGTGTTAGTAAGTGGAGTTTAAGTAAAAAGGTTTAATCAAATTAGCTTAGACTTTTGTAAAAACTTAAGGTAATAAAGTAAATAAGTAGATTAATAAAAAATATATAAAGGGGCCTTAGTTTGGACGGCTAGAAAAGAAGAAAAAATAATAATATAAAAAATAAAGATTTAATTAATTACAATTGTAACTAAACTAGGACTCAATTTAGATGGATATATAAGCAAAGCCCTAGTCCTTTTTTTTTCTTGTTCCTTGTGTGCCGTCAAAACCCTCCCTCAAAACCCTAGGAGTGGCGAATTTTGTTGGTGATTCAAGGGAAATCATTCAAGTGTAGTCTAGGTGCTTGTAATCAAAGATCTTTGTGAAGCTTCTTGGAACCTTTTTGGATTATTCTAAGCTAAGGTGAGTTTCATAGTCCCACTTTTGCTTCGTTTTAAACTTGGGATAGAAATGATGCTAGTATGGAAATGTTTTAATTACTGTGATAATGTGTTTAAAGTGATGCATAGACTTTATGTGGCTATTATATGTTATGTGCTACATGTTTGTGATGTGATACGCTCCATGGCTTAGTGATCAATTGGAGTGGGTTTTGTGGTATGCTCCATGGCTTAGTGATCAATTGGAGTGGATTTGTGGTATGCTCCGTGGCTTAGTGATCAATTGGAGTAGTTCTGCGATAGAGACGTCTCGTGTGAATGGTATTGTTTTGGATTGGATTTGATTTGGTTTGTATGATAGCTTATATGGTAGTCCATTTATTGTCATGCATTGTTTTTATTTATCACAGTAATGATTTAATTGGATTTATATCGTGTCTTAAACCTATGACTCTCACCAACTTTATGCTGACATTTTTGAGCATCATTTTCAGGTATTCAGTTTGAGACTAATGATGCTAGGAGAAGTGGATAGAGAGACCTTAAGATTGGCTTGTGGAGTTCTTCTTATTTGTTCTTTCGATTTAGACTTATGTTCTGCTGGATAATTTAAGTTTGGAATTGATTTACTTTTATGTTGGTTTATGCTTTTGCGTGTATGACATTACTTAATAATGCAAGACTCTTTTATCTTGTGTTGGGTATTGTTATGACACATAGTGTCCCCAGTATTTATTTTCTTTTCCTTTTAGTATCTCTATAGTAAACGCCATTGTGTTGTAATAATATCCATGAAGTTACACCTCGTGCTTCCGCCTTGGCGGGTGTGACATATAGGTCAGCTAGCATCCACGGAAGGGGATCCGCGTCCATAGTCACGATTATAGCGGCCCCTTGCCTGACCAGGATCCCACTCCGGCCACTAACAAATACAAGCGAAATACTAGGAAATCTTAGTACTAGACTCCCCTATAAATAGGAGTTCTCTGACACACCATAAGGGACACGATTTTCTGACTTATATTTACACACATATACTTTGACATTCCTTGACAACATGGTTTCTTACTCTCACGCCGGAGCTTAACCGTGGGGTCCGTCCCCACGGTAAGGCTAATGGTTTACTCCTATTTGTGCAGGAAGTCGTCTCATCACTTGGTTTAGTACAAGATCAAATCTATCAACAACTTATTGGCCCAACCCAATAAGCATTTCCAATCCATCTCATACCCCGTCACACTTTTTGTACTAACACCGGGTGTTGTCTTTGAGTTTTTAAAAGCCTGCGCGAAAATTCGAATAGTGTTATCTGTTAGTTAGTATATTTCCTAGGCCCATTCGTGTATAAGGCCTAGCCCATGTTAGCTTAATCTATGTATTATATATATTGCACATTTGTAGTCATATGATTCAAGGAATGATTTACACCTTCAAACATGGTATCACAGCCATAATTATCTCCTATTTTTTCTCCCAAATCACACGTCTTTCTCCTTTCCCTAACCTCTCTCCGCCGCACCTTTCCTCTAACCCTAACCATCTGTCCTAACCGGCTACCATGACCGGAGGAGATACACCCTCTCCCACTGATAAAATCATACCGTTCAGCATCCCAAACAAGGTTCCGATTAAACTGGACCTTGAAAAACACAACTACAACCCTTGGAGCTCCTTTTCTCTCATTCATCTTGGCAGTCTAGGGCTCAAAGCACATGTCGAATCAGACTCGGCTTCTACAAATCCCGACTGGTGCCAACTTGACGATCTCATCAAGATGTGGATACTTAGTTCTTTATGTGATTCTCTCCAAGAACAAGTCGTCACCACTCCGGGCAATGCTAAGCAGTTATGGGACCATTTGAAAGACCTTTTCCATGATAATAAGGACAATCGGGCTATAAATCTTGACAACGAAATTCGCTCACTCAAGATCGGGAAACTGAGTGTGAACGAATATTGCAACAAACTTCGCTCCATGGCGGGGCGCATCAAAAACCTTGGCGGTGATGTAAGTGATAAGAACCTGGTAATATACATGATAAATGGGCTCGATGCAAGATTCGCTACCCTTGTCGAAATAATTCGAAACCGGGACGAACTCCCCTCTTTTGAGACCGCTCGCAGCATGCTTCTCCTCAAAGAGTCGACCTTTAGCGACCCCATGGATACCTCCACACCTTATGAAAGTAGTTCGTCCTCCCCCACCATTCTTATGGCATCCTCCGAATCGAAAGGTAACACTAAAGGAAAACCTACCAATATCCCACAATTATGCAATCATTTTTCTAGAGGTTCATGCAAATTCGGAGATAGATGTAAATTTATTCATGACCATAGGAATAGAGCGGGATTAAACTCTCAAAACAATAACCCTCGAGGCACTGGTTCCTCAAATAATTGGAATCCCAACACCAGTTATTCCCCCAACAGCCAAGCCTTGCGATTTGTTCAGCCCAGGCCCACCCTCTACGCACCCCAAGCCCATTACTCCCATACCCATTTCCCACAGCCTGGTCGACCTACTCTGGCCCAACCTCCGACGCAGCCCATACGTCCCCACGCCTACATGGCCCAGCAGCATGCTCCAAATGGTCAGGTTACATCTTACTCAGGTGGTAATGGAATTTTGGGACAAGCTCCTATGTATTATCCATCTCAGCCGACCACACTGCTGAGTGCGTTTAGCACCATGTCCCTGTAAGACCCGACTTGGAACATGGACACAGGTGCAACTTCTCACTTAAACTCTAGCACTCGTAATTTAAGTTCTATTTTTAATAAACGTTTATACTCATCTATTCATGTTGGTGACGGCAATTCTATTCCCGTCACAAACACTGGTCATAGCATTATCCCCACTTTTCATCGCCCCTTGCATCTCCATAATGTTCTTGTCACCCCCAACATAATTAAAAATCTTATTTTTGTTCGTCAGTTCACTAGAGATAATAATTGCACTATTGAATTTGACGCGTTTGGTTTTTCTGTGAAGGATTTCTTGACTCGCCATATCCTCCTTCGATGTGACAGCTCGGGTGATCTCTATCCAGTAACCAAGCCGTCAACCTCTCCAGTTGCATTTGTGTCTACTAGCTCCATTCAATTGCACCCAACGCGTCGGTCATCCCGGGGATGAAGTGCTTCGTTCTTTAGCTCTCGTCATTTTATTTCATGTCATAAGGACAAGTCCACACATGTTTGCCATGCTTGTCAACTTGGTAAACATGTGAAACTTCCATTTCATAGTTCTCTTTCAACTGTTCAACATTGTTTTGATATTGTTCATTCCGATTTGTGGACTTCTCCTATTGTTAGTTCCAGTGGTTTTAAATATTATGTTCTGTTTCTTGACCATTTCTCTCATTATGTTTGGATCTATCCTTTAAAGAATAAATCAGATATGTTTGCTAAATTTGTTCACTTTCGCAATTATGTTAAAAATCAATTTAAATGTGACATCAAAAGTCTCCAATGTGATCATGGTGGTGAGTTCGATAATAACCAACTTCACACCTTATTTAACACCAACGGTATACATCTTCGCTTCTCTTGCCCTAAAACATCCCAACAAAACGGTAAAGCCGAACGTATGATCCGCACCATAAATAATACTATTCGCACCCTCCTATTTCAAGCTCATCTACCCCCGCCCTTTTGGGTGGAAGCCCTACACATGGCCACCTATCTCCTTAATCTCCTTCCCTCTAAAGCTATTCAAAACGACATCCCCTTCACCAAACTTTTCCACAAAGATCCCGACTACTCTCGCCTTCGCATTTTTGGATGTCTTTGCTACCCTCACCTTCACTCCCCTCACAAATTAGCACCCCGTGCCACCCCTTGCATCTTTTTAGGCTTTCCCGCTTATCATCGTGGCTACCGTTGCCTTAACTTACAAACCAACAAAATCATACTATCCCGACATGTTACCTTCGATGAAACACAGTTCCCGTATAAATCCATGACACCTTCCAATCCTCCATCCTACCACTTCCTTGAACCCACTGTTGCTTCCCAACTCTCTATTCCCATTACAACCACACACTCTTTTAACAACAATATACACACCAATCCTACCCCTCGTAGCCCAGTTCAACAACAACCAATCACTTTACCTCATCTTGCTCGGGCTACTGCTACCACCCCCACTGAACCGAATTCTCCAGCCCACACCACTCCAATCCACAGCCCACCTCCCACTCCACACGACACAGCCCAAACATCTCCACAGCCTCCACTCAACCCCACGACCCAACCTTTTCCCACCGAAACCGAACCCACTCGAACTCACACTATGGTCACTCGGTCGCAATTGGGTACTCTCAAACCTGTGGAACGTCTATCTCTTCACACTTCGTCCGTGTCTCCTATTCCCAAGTCTCCTTTCATTGCTCTTAAAGACCCAAATTGGTCCAATGCTATGTATGATGAGTATAATGCGCTTGTTAAAAATGGTACTTGGGTTCTTGTCCCAAAGCCTGCTGATATTAATTTGGTTCGCTCTATGTGGTTGTTTAAACATAAATTTCACGCGGATGGTACGTTAAGTAGGTACAAGGCTCGACTGGTTGCCAATGGTAGTAGTCAGCAAATGGGTGTCGATTTTGATGAGACCTTTAGTCCGGTTGTCAAACCGGCTACTATTCGCACAGTTCTCACTCTTGCTGTGTCTCGCCACTGGCCTATACACCAATTGGACGTTAAGAATGCTTTTCTTAATGGTGATCTCTCTGAGACTGTCTACATGCATCAGCCACCAGGATTTGTTGACCCTCACCACCCTACTCATGTGTGCCTCTTACAGCGCTCTTTATATGGTTTGAAGCAGGCACCTCGTGCTTGGTTTCAACGTTTTGCAGGTTATGCTACTCGGGCGGGTTTTACTCATAGCCGTTGTGACTCTTCGTTATTTATATACACGCAGGGTTCTCAGGTTGCTTATTTGCTTATATATGTGGATGACATTATTCTCACAGCTTCTGCTCCAGCTCTGCTTCGACAGATTATTGACTCTTTACATAAAGAGTTTGACATGACCGATCTGGGTGCCCTTAACTACTTTCTTGGTATTTCTGTTGTTCGTCATTCTACAGGGTTATTTTTGTCTCAGAAGAAGTATGCTCTTGAACTTCTTGGCCGTGCTCATATGGTTAACTGTAACCCGTCTCGGACTCCAGTTGATTCTGAGGCCAAACTGGGTCCCGACGGCGTTCGTGTTCAGGATCCGACCTTGTACCGCAGCCTTGCAGGGGGGCTTCAGTATCTTACCTTCACTCGCCCGGATCTATCCTATGCGGTTCAACAGGTTTGTTTATATATGCATGATCCGAGGGAGCCTCATCTTGCAGCTCTCAAACGCATTCTACGTTATGTTCAGGGGACTCTCGCACTTGGACTACACTTATATGCTTCTGCTACTACATCCTTAGTTGGGTATACTGATGCTGATTGGGCAGGTTGTCCTTCCACTCGCAGGTCTACTTCAGGGTATTGTGTTTTCCTTGGTGATAACCTGTTGTCCTGGTCTGCCAAACGGCAACCCACCATATCTCGCTCCAGTGCCGAGGCCGAATACCGCGGTGTTGCTAATGTTGTTGCCGAGACTGCTTGGGTTCGCAATCTGCTTCGTGAGTTGCACTCTCCTCTCTCTACTGCTACTTTAGTCTACTGTGATAATGTGAGTGCCGTCTACATGTCTGCTAACCCGGTTCAACATCAACGAACCAAACATATTGAGATTGATATACACTTTGTTCGTGATTTGGTTAAGGCGGGTCATGTTCGTGTCCTCCATGTTCCGTCTCGTTTTCAGTATGCAGACATATTCACCAAAGGACTCCCATCAGCATTGTTGAAGATTTTAGATCCAGCTTGAGCGTCCGCCTCCTCCCGCTCAATCTGCTTTGGGGGGCGTGTTTAGTTAGTTATATTCTAGGCCCGGTTCGTGTATAAGGCCTAGCCCATGTTAGCTTAATCTTCATAATCACCAGGAGGATGCTTCCAAACTGAGGAGTCTGTTAAGACCTCTTAGATCGTTATTAAGACTCAGATTGTTTAGATCTAATATCTAGGATAAACAATAACAATGATAACAATTATGCAGCGGAATATAATGAAGACAATTGTTATTGAACAAGGTTTTTCATTTAAACGTTTCCTCTTTCCTCACATCTAGGATATGTTTTACAGATAAATTATATACGCAGCGGAATAATAAAGAACAATAAGTTATCAAACAGGGTTTTACCAAACATTCACCACAACCCCAATATTATTTGATCAAGATAATACGGTTACATCAACAAACTGTAGCAAGAATCATAAGATTCTTGAGGCTACACCACTTATGCTAGCATCTACTTCTTGTTGTAAAACTACAAAACTAACTCTAAACCCTAGGCACCTTTATTAGGGATGATGCCTAGACACACACACCTTTTAGTGCTTACATCTTTTTCTCTTATGCACACTCTAAACAATGTCTATGGATCTCTTTATATAGAGAGCCCATAAGACTTACAAGGAAACTAATTAAAACGTTCATAAAGGAATTCTAATTGTATTATGAAACTTTCTTCTTTCTTAATAACTATCTTTGACTCATTAAAGCACGTTGACCAAGAATTCCTTATCTTTGAGTCATTAAAGCAAGTTGACCAAGAATTCTTCATCTTTGACTCAATAAAGCACGTTGACCAAGAATTCTCCATCTTTGTCTTGTTTCTTTTATATCATATATTGTTTCCTTTTGTATCATCAAATCATTAATTCCCAACAATCTTCCCCTATTATTTGATGATGATCTAAACCAAAACAATAAATTCTTCATCTAAACTTTAGGATTTCCTTAATGTTTAAGATTTCCTTGCAATGTCGTGCCAACACACATATTATAGTTGAACATAAATTACTATCTTCATTTGTAACATCTTCCCCTTTTTGTCATAAACCAATAGGGGACTGTGAATGTAACATCCGAGAATTTTTGAATTTTTGAATGACGATTTCAATCGTTGACTTTTAGGGTCTGGCTTGACTTATAAGAACGACCATCTAAAGCACGTTTTCACGACTCGGACTCTAAAGCAATTTAATGTAAAACGACATTCCTGGCAACTTTTAGTTTTTGACCAGACTGGAAACAGTTCATAATGTGATTGAAATGCCATCGCTAAAATTTTGAACACAACGCGTACCGTCCCTAAATAATTAAATTTGTTATTTTAATTATCTAAATTATTAAATAAAATTATTTAATAATTTAATTATCTTGTAATCGAAAACGTTATGTTATAACGCAAATTTTTAAAATTCAAGTAAAATGATCATTTTACGGACAAGTTTATCGGAAAAATATATAAATGAATAATAAACGTTTTAAATAAATTCTATAAAACATTTACGAAAAGTAGTCGAGTGAATACTCATTTTTATCAGAAAAATAATTTAGAAAACAATGGCGAAAGTTTCGAGATTCGAATCGTCCGTTAAGTCATTCAAACAAGTCCCGAACCGCTTTTATCAAAACTTCATTAAAACATTTACACTTTCTACCCTAAACTATTTGAACTTGTCACTTGATTTTTATAGCTTTACTATAAATAAGTTTTTATTTATAATAAATTTCATTTCCATCACTAATAACACACACACAATATAACTCTTCTCCCTCCTCTCTCTCCCTCAAAATTCTGACAGCCCTCCCCACCGCCGCCGGCCACCATCGGCCGCCGCCGGAAAACTTTTCCGGCGGACTTTTCCGGCCAACTCCAAAAACACTCCTCATCACCGGATCTATTCGATCCCCACACCCACTCTCCTCCACGCGCCTCCCCCCTCCTCCGCCTGTCTCAGCCGCCGCTGCCACCCTCATCATAACATCATCATCATCATCTCCACACCACCATAACAACCTCGTCACCACCATTCCCGCTGCCACTTATCACCACCGCGGCTGCTATATCCACAGCCGACCACCAACGCCATCACCACCTCTACGCCGCTGCCCCACCACCGCAAGCCATCATAAGGGTGCGGCTGGTGTGTGGTTTTCATAAATTAGGGTGCGTTCGGCTTGGGGCTTCGGGACAGCCGCACCACTCGGGTGCGTGTGGTTTGTATTTCCATCATCAAGGGTGCGATTGGTTGTTTATTTTAACACCTCAAAGGGGTGCGTTCGGGTGGTTTCACCAGCCAAGGGTGCGTTGGAGTTATTGAAGCAGCAGACAAGGGTGCGTTGGTTTTCGTGGAGTAACAGCTAGGGGTGTTTGTATTGCAGTATAACAGCCGTAAAGGCGTGTTTGGTTCGGCTTGTATCAGTTAGGGTGCGTTTGGTTTGTTGTCACCGCGAAAGGGTGCGTTTGGCTGTGCTAAAAAGCACATTAGGGTGCGTTTGGGATGGCTGCGAACAGCCAAGGGATGTTTGGGTTAGGGTTTAACAGCCAAGGGCGGTGGGGTTTAGCATAAAACAGTCAAGGGTGCGTTTGGAGTTGTTATATTCGAATAGGGTACGTTTGGTTGATGTAGTAGCAGATTTAGGTGCGTTTGGTTTACGCAGATTTGGGGCGTTTGGATATAGGTTCAGTAGCCGAGTAGGGTGTGTTTGGTTGGACTGTGTAACAGCAATAAGGGTGTTTGGTTTGGCAGCTTCATGATAAGGGTGTGTTTGGTATATATAAATGGATAATAAAAATTAAAGGATTTCATATATAAATTTATATATTAAACCGGATCTAAATGTGGTATTGGTTAAATAAATACTTTATTTATTATTTTCGTTTTGTTTTTATAATAACAGTTAAGGGATGTGTTTGGGTTTACAACATGGTTTGATTTAATTAAGGGAAAATGATTAACTTTTGTTAATATGGAAAACGTTAAATAAACGAATGGGTCATGCCGAGATTTTTATAAATCGCTACACTTAGTAAACTTTTACAAAACTACTTTACTTATTATCTTGAAATGTCTTAAGAATTATTAGTGAAGACCCGATAATCAAACGTAAACTATGATTTTAGAAATTTCATTTATCTAATCCACAAACTTAAAACGTGCGTTTATTTTTATAAAGGAACTTCCTGATAAACCATTTGGGGATATTTGGGCACGTGTCGAATTATTTGGTTTCTTTTATTTAAATTATCTTTCTTATATAATACTTGGAAAGTATTATATAATTGGACCATTTTATTTTACTTGACACCTGTTGGTTGTAATACATGTCGTGTATTATATACGCTTCGAGTTATTCTTTTGGTTGTGTATCTTGTTATATAATTCAAGGTATG
>BQNB010029386.1:0-55785 GCA_026074375.1 Tanacetum coccineum | reverse complement strand
TTTAGGAGATACGGTTTAGGTCTTATCTTGTACAGGGCTCCTTGTGCTATAAAAGGAGTCCTTAGGTTAGAGTAGAAATACACATATCTCATGTACACACATCTTTCACATACTACTCTCATAGCTTTAAGGTTTTGTAAACCCTAGTACTGTTAGAGTACTCGTATTATTCTCTTAATAATATTAAAGCTTTTTGGTTATTCACTATTTTCATTTCATTTCATTGTTATCTTCTTGATCACTAAAGGTTAGATTCCGCATAGCCTTTGGTGAAACTCATTAACAAAGTTTCTCTCATTGTTACCTTGTGTTTATCCAACATAACAATAACCTTATAACCTAAGGTATACGATCCAAGTTTGGGAGCAACAAGAAGGTAAGTCCTTGAGTTCAAGCTCTAGGGGTTCATCAACTAAGGATTTAATGCTTTTAAGTTCTTCACACTTTAGGTCCTTCGGAGGGAAAGGAGAGTACGGGTCTTTATTTAACATTTCTTCAATTAGACGAATGTCTTCCTTCCGGATCAAATTTAGCATCATCAATTCTCGATGGAACTGAGTCACTTGCAAGATAAGCTTCAATTTCTTCTAGAATGAAATCACCTCCCTCAAATGGAATAAGGGAGGGTGAAGATTTAGCAATTATTGCTTCAGAAATTGGAGTAGGATTGCCACTCTTGGAATTGTCAGAAAATCCTAACACTTCTTGAGAATACTCCTCACAAGTTATGTCGATGACATCGATTCGATTAATTGATTCAGCATCATTGTAGGAGTATCTTGAAGTGTTACCAACTTTGAATGTTATGGCATCATCACTCACTCAGAGAGTTAATCCTTCACCGTAAACATCAATTAAAGCTCGTGCCATCCTTAAAAAGGGTCTCCCGAGAATTAAGGGAACTCGAGGATCGACAACATAATCTACGACTACGAAGTCAGCCAGAAAATGGAACTTTCCTACTCTTACAAAGACATCTTCGGCAATACCGGTTGGTCTAGTGGTAGACCGGTTCGCAAGTTCAAGAATCATTTGAGTTGGAGTAAGTTCGGGGAGTGAAAGCTTTCTCTATATGGAGAGAGGCATCAAGTTGAGGCTTGCACCAAGATCGGCCAAGGCTAAGCATTCAACTATGTCTGGAAAATTACATAGAATGAGGAATTTACCGGGGTCTCCCAGTTTTTTGGGTAGCTTCTTTAGGATAACCGCCGAATAATTCAAATTCACCGGTGTATTGGCTAATTCAAATAATTTCTCCTTATTGCTAAGAAGATTCTTGAATGTGGAAGCGAATTTGGACATGTACAGTAAAGCATCCGTGAAGCTAAGATCGAAGTGTAAGCTTCCAAAGATTTGAAGAAACTTCATCATTTGATGGTCGTCTCTTTCTCGGAGCTTTTGGTTGTTGAGTCTCGAAGGATAAGGTAAATTCAGTTTAGGCTTAGGAGCGTTAACGGGCTCAAAGGTTGGTGCTTGATTTTGGACATCCAGAGGTTGGACTTTTTCGGTACTTGGTTGCACCGGATCCTTTGTCACCTCGTGGTCTCTTTCCACTATCTTGGGATAAGGAGAGAAAGGAGGAGGAATGGGAGGTCCATCGTAAGAAACCCCACTTCGGGTAGTGATTGCTTTCAAGTCACCTTTTGGGTTAACAACGGTATTGCTAGGAAGAGAACCCGAACCCGAAGGTTTTTTCATTTGAAAATAATTGCTAAACATATTCTCAAGCTTGTTGTTTTGTTGTAACATCGTGGCCTGAAATTCATTTTCCAACTTAGTTTTCCTATTAGTGATTTGATTTTGCACAGCTCGCATGTTTGTGTCATTAACTTTCATGTAATTTGCGAGTTTATTTGACGGAGCAGCTTGAGTTGGTTCAGTCGGATCTCGGTAAGTTGAATTTCCTTGGTTGTAATTATTTCCCCGGTTTTGATTGTTTTGAACTGGTGAAAAACCGGGTGGTCGAACTTGATGAGCTACTCTCGGAGGACGGTGTCCAGCATTTCCCTGATTATAGTTTACTGCTGCTGCAGAAACATATGCTTGAATATTATCTTGATATACTGAAGCGTTGCCATCGGTGGCAAGACATTGGTAGTAAGGGTGTGGTCCACCATAAGTAACACAACTCTCTTCAACCGCTTTACCCGAAGCTGGAGGAGGGGTTGTGTTTTTAAGAAGCAAGGCCTTAACGGCATCGGTGAGTGCAACAACGTCGGGTGAAAGACCCGAGGTAGAAGTGTTTGTACTCACTTTGGCAACAACCGGTCTATTTCGTGAAGTGCGAACTTTCGACTTATTCTCGATAAGGGTTAAGGCATCCTTAGGAGTCTTAGTCAAAATATTACCACCAGCGGCTGCATTCAACAAATCTTGATCGGTTGATGTTAAGGAATTATAAAAAGTATCAATTTGGTGTAACTCTGTGAAACCGTGATGTGGGCATGCACGAAGGAGATCTTTGAATCGCTCCCATGCCTCACAGAATGATTCATCAAATAGTTGCTAAAAATTCGTAATCTCATTTCGGAGATTTGTGGTTTTTAAAGAAGGAAAGAATTCGTTAATGAATTTGGAAACAAGATCTTCCCAAGTCACTATAGAGTGAGGGGGTTCTTTTTGGAGGCAAATCTGGGCTGCCCCCTCGATGGGGAAAAGCATAAGCTTAATCGATGAATTAGGCACATCTTTATACTTAATCGTCGAAGTAATCTTGTTGAACCAACGAATATGAGCATGAGGATCTTCCTTCTCAAAACCGTAAAATTGCTTAGACGTTACAAGATTGAGTAAACCATGTTTAAGCTCAAAATTCTCCGCTAGAATAGCGGGAATAACGATCGCATCTCCGTAACCATCGTAACTACGGGTTTTTCAACAATAGTCGGATCGACTTGATGGGAATGTTTTTTATTACGACGTCTTATGGGAGTTGTTGACGGTTCGACAACTGGACTTGACGAACGAGTGATGATGCACTAAAAACAAATCTTTTATTAAAAAAGAAACACAAAATTGTTTTTTGCTAACCGGAAGTCAATGGTGCACGGTAGCTCTCTAGAAAAACGCACAAAGAAGCGGAGGATCGGGTAAGCGCGAAGTGTTTTAAAAACCTTCTCCTTTCAGGTCAAAGTTCGTTGGATCAACCCTCCTTATACCTCTCTTATAGTTTGTAATCCTAAAGGTGAGCCGATTTAACAATTGACAACTCGATTTCTTTTGTTGTTTTTTTTAATTTTTTGGATTTTTTATTACTTTATAATATTTTTGTATTATTATTTTTTTTATATACAAAAAATATTCACAAAAACAAGAATAACTTCCGAGGAAGGATCTTCAAAAAAACAATCTTCAAATGATAACTTGAAATTCGTAACACAGCCTCCCCGGCAACGGCGCCAAAAATTGATCGAGTCAATAGTATATATATATATATATATATATATATATATATATATATATATATATATATATATATATATATAATATAGGTAAATCAGTAAATCACTTTTAACAAGAGCAATAAACCAATTCACAAATAAAATATAATTCCGGAAGTATCGATTTCGAAAGTGACCCCTTCTAGTCGTTTCTCGGGTCGTTAATGTTCCAACGAGGCGTGAATTGAACTTCTTGTAGAAGTTTATGATCGGGATTTTGAATAGATTAAGATTTTGATTTTGGTTTCTAATTTCTACAATTATAATGCAAAAACAAACAAAGGCAAGCAACAATTAAAGAAAATACGAAATAAGCACGAAAACGTTAACGGGATTCTAAAAAACGCAACCTAAAAACCTAAAACATCAAATTTTAACCCTAGAAAAGCAAATTTAACTTTTAAAAATCCTAAACGATTAAAAATAATTTTAGAAAAAAAAATATTTTTTGGATTTTTATTTAATTTATTATGAATTAAAAACAGTTTTAATCTAAAAATAATATTTAAAATACTAAACTAATTTAGAAAAATCTAAAAAATTCACGAAAAGTACTTTGAACTATTTAGAATCTAAGAAAAATAAGATGACCCAACCAGCTTATCTCAATAAGCTAGAAATAAGCCCAAAAGGGCTGAAAGCTTAATATGCAAAATGGGTTTAAAAGAAAAATTGTATGGATGTATAACAAAAAAGACCCAAGGGCACGTTGGTAGTGGATGGTGGTGTTAAAGCGTTGGGTGGTTAAGGTTGAGGTCCAGGGTTCAAACCTTGGGCTTTACTTTTTAGAAAACATTTTTTTAAATCTTTTTGCAAAAACTTAAAGAACACATGTAAATAAGCAATTTTGACAAAATCAACTATATTTGAAACCTAATAATAAGCTCATAAAAAGTACTTTAAACAGACAGAATAAGCTTTTGGTTTTACTGGTTTAATAAAAGACTAAATTGTTTAATGCAACCCTAAATTTAGGCATTTAATTGATGACCTGAATCTTTAAAAAGCTAAAACAGATAAAATATGGACTCCAATAAGCTGTTAACAACTAGTTTTAAACACTAAAACATATTACAACTAACTCAAATTGATGATCCAAAAGATGACTTTAGAACTTGTAAAACATGCATATATGAACAATTTTGATCCAAAATGTGCATAGGGTAATGAAACAGTAAAAAGACTCAAAAACTCACTCAAATGAAACCATATAAACCAATTTTAAACACTCAAAAACATAACTCAAAAGCTTTTAGCTAAAAATCATTAATACCAACAGATTTATAGTTTTAAATTCCAATAGACTAGGAAATATGACAAACCTAAACATGAACTCACGAAAACTAATTCAAAACATCATAAAAACGAACACTAATGCAGATTTAAAGCTAATCAAAGAAAGATATCAAAATCAAAAGTGCACAAGCAGTATTAACACTTGGTTAACACTACTAAGCCAAACACCCCTTTAAACTCTAAAAACTTATTTCAAAGCTAAATCAGATTTGAATACGCTAAAGAATAGTAGAAACAGATTAAGCACAACTATAATTAAGCTTAAATAAGCATTAACATCTCAGAAATACGCACTTAACAATAAGCAAACTCAATAAGCTATTCTTGGCTTTTTTGGACAGAATTATGAAAACTTATGAATACTTGAAAACAGATTATAAGAAGAATAAAACTAAATCAAATAAGCAACAAAAGGACTAAATAAGCAGTATAAAGCATCAATTAAGCAGAAATAAGCATAAAATAAGCAAAACATTAAAAATAAAGCAAATTGAGAAATAAGAGAAGTACCTTAATCCTTTGCTCAAACAAGGATTAATTTCTTAATAAAGTTTATTCAAGTGAGTACCATAAGCCCATCACTTATTGGCTTATCATCCAAAATCTTAATAATCATGGAACAATTAAAAAAAACTTCACTTTTTATTGAATAAGTTAAGATTACACTGCTTGGAAAGTAAAATTGCTTATATAAAAAGCTTAAAACAGACTATTGAGTACAAAAGTAAAGTAAAAAAATTGCTGGAAAGTAAGATAAAAGATGACCTCAAACGTGATTTCTTCTCCCTATTTATAGGGTAATGTTGTGATGTGAAGCTGCCAATTCATTCAATTCTTCCCAATCATGCCATATTTGCTTATGGAAAACAATAAGAATAGCCAATCAACATTAAAACGCCATTTGACTTTGTCCCTTGCTGTTTACGCGTTTACTTGTCCAATAGGAGGCCTTGAATGTGCCCACGTGGCACTGGCGTGTGTCAGGGATCAAGTAGGAGTGTGTTGAAGGCGTGCGCAATATTGGAGAAGTGGTCTTGGCATGTTTTGGGCCTTCTCGCCTATTTCGGGATTAATTTATTATATTTCAAAATCGGAGGTTAAAGGGTAACGGGTGTTAAGGTTAGGGAGAGCTAGTGAAATTGAATAAGGACTAATGATGTTAGTCCCTGGGGACTAACGGTGTAATATTTTAGGACTGGTGGTGTAAAAGACTTAACGAGATTATTTATAAATATGAATAACCGTTAAGTGGTATTGGGCCGGTTTATGGTTTAATGTTTTCGGGCTTTTGTGGTATAAAGGCTTAATGGACTGACTTGGCCCATTAACTTGGGTTGGGTTGGCCCACTAAGATGCATACGCCTTTAGATTCGGTTTTCTACGCTCTTTCTAAACCCGTGCTCGGTTTCGTTTGGTTTTTGCATTGTTTTTGTCTTTTTATGAATATCCGTTACCTGCAGAGTAAACAACACAAAACAAGCATATATTTGGTATTTTATGTCTGTTTTTGGTTATTTAAGCTCGTTTTATTTAGATAAAGGTATGTGTATTTAAGCACATACCAAATAGACTCAAATATCTTTCCAACGATATAAAGCACGCCTTCTAACTCTTTACGGTTTAGTTTTTACGACTAAAACAAGAATAACCAAAAGCTAGGACCATCAGACATGGATACGCCGTATCCATGAAAATTGATACATCGTATCCACCCTAAACCTTCAATACGCAGTATCCATAACATGGATACGCCGTATTGGACCATCAGACCTAGAACCTGCAAAAACATATGTAGAAAATCCCTTTTTGACCCAAAACACTACTTCATTAACCCGAAACATCACAAGACTTTCCAAAAACCATCAACATAACATATAAATTTACTTTCTTAAATATTCGTGGTCTAAATGACCCATAAACATGTACATTACGGGGTTTGACAAACACCCCTTTTGACCCGTTTACTTACTTTATAACACATATCCATAACAAAAGATTTTAACACATTTCAAACTCATGTTTACATGATAATTGAAACTTGACAACATTAATAACAAACCGTTATGACACTTGGGTGTTCAACCTTGATTTGAGCTCGGTATCTTGTACTAAGCTCCTACACACATCTTCATCTATATCTAATCCTTGCTTCTAAATCTTAGTCTTTTACCAAATGCTTTACCTTCTTTGCAAGAACCTACATATATATGATTAAATATTTTCCTAATTAGAGTTTTAATCAAATTGGGCTTTGTTTTTCTTTTTTTTCCTTTTTAAACCCCTAGTCGGCTGAATATGTATTTATACATATATATATTTTTTATTAATTACTTAATTACTATCATTACCATAATTTTTTTACAAAAACCTAAGCTAATTTGAGTAAACCTTTATACTTACGCTACTTGCTAAACTTTCTAAATATAACTTTCATTTCACCAAACCACTTTCTATTTTTAGAAAGTTTGCTACAAACTTCTATATTTTACTCACTTATTTCATTTCCATGATGCCACATTACTCATAAACTCTTAACACATAATTATACAACCATTGACGTAGCAATGCATGCAACACGTCTTTCATTTCCATTATCACCAAACGTGAACAAATGGAATACTTAACACCAAACTCAAACACACTCAAAATGAGATGCCCAAACACCTCAAAATGATATCAAGCACATAATTAACTTACTTAGCCCACATAAATTCACATAGCTCAACACCTAAACACGTAAAAATAAACTCTTAGCCATATCTAAAGGTTTAAACCAACCTGCTCAATTCACAGTTGTCACAGTAAAAATGGTCGTGTTTAGCCTGAATTGAGCACCACTAGTGATTGTCTCATATTCATTCTCTAATTTGATTAAATGGCTCTTCCTAAATTTGCCTAATGATAGTCTACATTGATGGGCTTTGTATCTCATTAGGAGTGCACACTAAGTAAGTAGAAATTAGGTTTCTCCTTAGTCAATATAGACAACATGCACCTCATATATGTGCTTTAAAGTTTCAAGATCATAAGTTGCTCTCATGTAATGCAATTATATGCCTTTATGATTATCTTGCTCAACGTTTATTTGCTTAGCTATTAAATGCATGTCTATTATAAAGGTATTTGTCTTTTTCTAGCAATTTAGATAAAATATCTCGTAGTTGATCTAAATGACACATGCTCCTAAATGCTAGACGCTAACAAGTTTTACTTGATGATTACATTTAAAATTATCATGTTTTGTATGCGTCATTTTACATGTCTTACGTGTTAATTGTACACCTACACTATGTTAGCTTAATATATGACAATTAATGTTTAAATGTCATATAGTCTTACACATAAATCTCGTTGATTATTCTGTCGATGCATGCTTAGATAAACTTGCATGCCTATATCTATATTTCTTATGCATCTAGGTATATATTTTCTTATAGAATATATATGTTAATCTAATCTCACAATGAAATCAACAATAACTAGAGAGAGAAAGTAGAGGGATGAACACTTTTAGAGAGGGAAAGGAAGAGAGAAATATTAGATTAGCATGAAATGTAAAAGTGAACAACCAACTCTCTCCAAGGTGTAGAGAGGGGTACTTATCTGCCTTAAAGTGGCTGGTCATGGGCCCTAGAGTTGGCTGGTCATGGGCCTTGGGCCTTTATACCTTTTTAAGGTTTCAAAAACTATACTACGAGCCTATCTTACGATATTATAGAAGTGACTGATACTTTTCGTATTCCTAACAATCTCCCCTTAAGGGAGATCACTCCATTTTGCAAACACTTAATCCTAGCATACTATGATTGTCTTCAGTCTTTGAGCTCGTAGTCTTTAAACTTCAATCATTAACTTTTGATATGTTGTAGTTATCTTTGACTTTAGGCTTGAGCTTGTTCTTTTGAGATTGAATTGTAAGTGATCTTTAGCTTCTTGAGATCATCAACCAAGCATAATCTCTTATCATCGTCTTGTGATCTTTTTCCATCTTGTGTACTCGTGACCTTCGGACCAACATGCTCATACTATTCTTGTTTCTATGTCTTAAAAGCTTGAATAAGACATCTTTCTTGAGATTCTTTAACTTTAACACTTTGTCACTTCGAGGAAGACATTCGGTATCAGAGTGACGAAAATATCTATGAAATTCTTTGACTTTAATACTTCGTTACTTCAAGAAAGACGTACGATATCAGGTAGCGGAAGTCTTGAAACATGTACTTGAGCTTTCATAATGTCTTTATATTCGTCGGTCAAGTATGAGCATGTTGCTATGAATCTTTAAGTCAGCTGGAACCAGGTACCTCCACGTCCATCTTTACATATATCTACAACAAAATAGTTAGCAATAAAGTTGGGGGATGAATATGGCTTTGTCATTCGCCCGTGTGGTTGGATTAACCTTCGAATCTGTGAGGATCGACTTGTGATCGGGTAGATTCAATTTAAGAAGAATCTCATTGACAGGATTTCTAGCTTGCAATATTAAATCTTTCTAATACATAAGTATTAGATTCATTGTACTCAGCTTGTTCTCATTACCAGAACGTATCAAAGCAGACAACACGATAAGAGTGAACCAGTGAGTTACTGTCTCACTGATTAAATAAAAATTAATTTGAGAAAATCAATCAACGTATCACTTGCTAAAGTAATTTTGTGACACATCGAGAGTTTTAAGCATTTCAAAATTCATCAATCGTTAATTCATAGTTTAGACTGAATCGATATCCAGTGTTACAAGTTTGATCCATATAGGATCTCACAAGTCACCTACCACAGAGCTTGTTTGATGTTGGCTCTGAAAGGATTTCCATTGTCATTGTGAATACATAAGTATCACTCTGATATTCTGGCAAAATCTCAAGGATAATGCATAGGACTCTTAAGATGTTACTAGTTTTTAGAGTGTGTGAGAAACCAGTTTATAAAGGATAAGTATCCTAGAGAGATTTATGGATGATCTCTTTATTGGCTCTAGACTTGATAGTGCACATTTGGTTTTAGTGATCGGAGGCTGAGCTGATTGCCACCTTTTCAATACCACTATCTTAGAGTGAGAAAGTCGATAGAAATGTGTGTAATTTCCATGAGTTTTGAAACAAGAGTCTTTTCGACCTTGAGTGGCTGGGGAAGGGTTGTGCATTGCATCACTGGGTCCATGATGACTATCTTCAATACCAAACAACAACGTAGTATTTTTGATATCATATGTATTGACCTGGTTTCTACCTAAGTGTAAGGAGGGCTTCTTTCTTTTCACCCTTTATCTTAACTTTTCTTTTTCATTCTTCAACCTCTTCAATGCTTACCGAGACTTCATCACTAACACCTTGTTAGGTTTGTTCCAGTGCTAGCTCTGCCTCAGTCTGCATTATTCCCTTTTCTCACTTTTTCTCCTTTTTATCATACCTAAGGACTTATATTCTAACTAATGGAATGTCCTTGGGTAGATCCCTCCGGGTCTGGCTGGATCGTGGGAACTAACACCTATACCTAACCACCTCATAACTCCAATTAATTACATACATGGCTGGTCTTGTAACAATCTATTATTTTAGGTCATTTTATGACTTCAATTATTCCATTATTTATTTTTACATTTTTACACGTTTGCTTTTTATTTAAATCACTTAGTTAAATCGCGTAAACTAAAAATCAACATTTAATGTAAGCGGGCATCAAATAAATAAATGTTTACGTCAAGTAAGTGTTATAAAGTTATTAGAATGATAATTTATAACTTTACGCTTTTTATTTTTATTGGTTACGTAAAACGTTTACGTAACGCAATAAAACTACGCTTTTGCCTGCATGGCAAACCATAAACCCATTTAGACTTCAACAAATACCCACCAATACATTTTTAACAAATTTTTTATAAAAATTATACCCTCCTATCATCAAAATCCAATTATACTTATATACACACTCAATACATACTTGTAAATTAATTCAAACCATCCACTAACTTGAATAAACAACATTACCTTTTATCCTTTGGATCAAAACCTTACAACTAATATCACCTTTATCTTTCCGTTTTGTGTTCATGGTTGGCTGAATCAAGAGGCAAAGGAGAGAACAAACCAAGCATGCCAAGGCTTAATCACATCACTCTTACACCTTTCTTACACAAAACATACTAGTCATACCTTGTCCCATGCTTTTTATAACCCTAAACTAATATTTAACTACGAATTGTATTCTTGCATACCCTAGCCTTAACCAAACCGTATACCCCAATCCAAACCCTTAATACCATTTGTTAGTTTGATTAGATGGTATTCTTGCATGTCTTGGCTATAAATAAGAACCATAAAGTAGAAGTAAACACATACTTATCATTTCAAGCAAAATCACTTCATCTTTTCTCTCCATCATCTCAAAACCCACAGTTCATAATCACATCTCAAAACATTCATAATCTTTTATTTATAAGGTACTCGAAGTGTACTAGGGTTGATATATAACATATCTAAGGTGTTACAAATTGATTTGGTAGCTTGAATGGTTATTTACAAGGGTTTTTACAAGGAAGATAATTAGGGTTTCTTTGTTGAAATTAAGGTTTTGTGAGGAGTATTTTGGGTTAATACTTGGGTTGTGATATTGTATATCATCTTCATCCTTCATCTTAATGTCTATTCTAAACCTTAATCCTTTCAAATATTTCATTTACATGTTTATATACTGTTTATATAATTAATCACCACCTAGTTATATTTTATGAGTTCATAAAATGGAAACAAGCTTATGTAAATTCAAATTTAATTTTTTTCAAGGTTAAAATGATGTTTAAAATATGAGGATGTGTTTTATTTAAGGATTTACAAGCAATAGATAATTTATATAAATATTTAAAAACTTATTGTTATTTATTTATTTATATAGTTTATAAAAATAAATAAACATGTTAGACATTTTTCTTGGACACTTTGGACTATATATGATGGACACAAATTTAAGGACTTAATCTATATACAAGATGTGTTATTACATAAATTAGAGGACTTGAAGCAAATTAATTAAGTTAAAAACTTATAAAAACAAGTTTATACACTTTTAATTACAAACCCAAAAACATACTATTTTAATTCGACACAAATGATATTTATTTTATGTTTTATTAAAATAGTACATGTCATGACAATTCTAAATAAATAAAGAACTCGAAAATCCGAGTTATAACGAAGAAGATATGAATTTCGCAAGATTACGATAATTAAATATATAAAGGTAGTTTTATATTTTTTACCAAAAACAGTAAAAGTTACTGTTCATCAGTAGCTAAAATATCATAAAAATGATATTTTGATAAATCTTCTTAATATGAAGCCACGGATATAAATAACATATAAAATAGATTTACAACGAGCAAGATACGATGTTTTTACTAAAGTGATATTTATAAATACTTTTAACTTTATAAATATTATTTTATCAAACAATTAAATTATTTATATAATATATTTATATAAATAATAAATTAAGTATTTTTAGCAATTAATAAAATGTTGGACAAGTATACTATTTTTTTACAAATATAAATACATGAACATTTATTTTACAAAGTACAAATTTATATTGTTTAATTTTATAAATTAAACAAACATGTTTAGGTGGTGATGGAACTATATAGAATTATATGTTGTGTTAGTTATTCAAAGTACATTGTACTCATACGACCTATATTTAATTAGGTTACATGCGGACTATACATGTCGATTTTCATATTTGATTTATATATCAAATACATTAACCGAGGTGAGTTCATAGCCCCGTTTTTATACAATTACAATGATTTACAACTTTAGGGTGAGAAACATTCATCGATTTGCATTTGGACGCAAGTACACTTTGAACAAATTACGAGTTTGCCTAAGTAGCTAGAACCCACTATACCCATGAATCATGAACTGTTAATTACTGGATTGTAAGCGCGAATGTTATGAATAGATCTATTTGGGATTTACATCCCTGTTCGGGTGAGTAACGCTCACTAGTTTCAGAGGTACCAAAACAACGAATGTATACCATGTCGGAACAATTTGGATGTTGCGGGTTGAACATCTACACGGGCACATTATTTGCATTAATTTGCATACACATATATGTTGTAGCTTCAGTGTCATGAGCTTAGTGCATTTCGTAATTGCTTTTGTGATACTGTATTCGTTACTTTATCATACCCTTGGAAATCTTACGGTCCTACTTTATACATTACTTAAACTTGTGAATTCACCAACTTTATGTTGACGTTTTAAAGCATGTTTTTCTTAGGTTAATAAGGTACAGGACAAGGATACATTGGTGGTCGTTAATTTGGATGGCATTGCATAAAGATTTAGAAGCATTACAATTTAGGGATATATGTTATGTTTTAAAATCTTTACGTTTACAAGTGAACATGTTAAGCCGTTGTGCTTTTGTAACAAACAATTTCAGTTATTCCAATATATCAGTTTTTCAAACGACTCATTTGGAGGTTGTTCTCATATCTTGTGCTATTGATCTATAATCCCGGACACTTATTCCGCTACGACCCTATTTGGGGGTGTTACAGATTGGTATCTAGAGCCAAGGTTATAGAGAACCAGGTCAAATGTTTTTACTTGGACTATAACCGTTTTCATAACATTGCATCATACAAAAGTTTTTCACGGGACATACATACACTATTTGTTTGCATTAGTTGGTCATACTAGATGCTTACATGATTAATATACGTTTTTAAATTATACTATGTATATTACTACTGGTCCTATATAATATACTTATATAAATTTAAATTATTGTTACAGATTAGTCATGTCATCAGACGACGCATCATCTGCAGTTACATACTTCTATTTCCTCGGAGGCTCGATCATGAAGTATCCCGACGGAGGATCCTTATGAGGAGGCTGCCCGATAGGCGTTGGAGCAGGCATCACCACCACCATCAATTGTTTATGTGTCTGACCCTATAGAGTTAGAGGATCATGTACTAGTGTACGTTCTAAATCTTGTATACCCGAAGTACATTTCTTCATTTGATGATGAGATCCCTATGGAGGATCAGCCTCTACCCGATGATGCTTCACCTGCATCCCTATCACCAGTCTACATTGCTGAGTCTGATCTGGAGGAGGATCCAGAGGAGGACCCTGTCGACTATCCTGCCGACGGAGGAGATGATGATGATGATGACGATGATGATGATGATGGTGATGATGTTGAGGAGTGTGAGGAGGAGGAGAACCTAGCTCCTACAAACTCTACTGCTGTTGCTTTTCTAGCTGTTGATCCTGTCCCCTTTGCTGAGGAGACAAAGCCGTTTGAGACCGACGAGTCTGCGGCTACACCACCACCACCACCTGCATACCGTACTACTTCTAGGATGTCTGTCTAAAGCCAGACACCTATACCGTTTCCTTCTAAGGCAGAGGTTGCCAGGCTTCTTGCCTTACCTACTCCACCACCATCTCCACTCACTCCATTATCATCACCACTTCCCTAGATACCACCACTACCCACCAGTCCTACCTATGCTCAGGCACCGCTAGGTTGTAAAGCAGCCATGATGAGAGCCACATCACCACCCACCATCACCCACTACCATCACCTATACCATCACCACCCTTACTCTTACCATCTACTGCCCGTAGAGTTGACATTTCTGAGGTTGACATGCCGCCTCAGAAGAGACTACTACTTACTGCTCCCATACCTAGGCTTGAGGTTGGGGAGAATTCTGCTGCTGGTACTGCTAGACAACCTAGATCTACTATGGCCTGTAGGGTCAATTCCAGTTTTGTGGATACTGTAGATGCCAGTATTCGAGTTTCTAAGAGGAGGACTATGGCTACCATAGAGGTGGTCAACTTGAGAGTCAGTTACCAGGGTCAGTTACCAGAGAGTTCGCAGGATAGAGAGAGAGATGAGAGTGAGTGAGAAGAGTGTTGAGAGCAGATTGGATGATGAGATCGAGTCAGATATTGTTTTGTGAGACAGTGTGCTGGAACGACGAGAGAGAGAGAGAGAGAGAGAGAGAGAGAGAGAGAGAGAGAGAGAGCGGAGTTTTATTCACGTCATCAGGATGCCCAGGAGGATCGTGCTGCTGTGAGAACTGAGACTAAGGTATTGAGGAGAGAGATGCTTACTTACAAGCAAGAGAGTAGTGAGACCCGTCAGGCCTTGGCTAGGTCTGGGGCTCACAATAGAGCATTAGAGGCACGAACTGCTACTATAGAGACACAACTGTATCACATAAAGTGGCAATGTCAGGACGCTAATGATCGAGTGACCAAACACATTATACTTACTCAGGTACTGGAGGCTGGAGCACGCATTGACACTTTGGAGGACACTGATAGTAGTACCTAGAGTTACATTTCTGTTATGTCTTAGCTATCCTGTATAGCCTATTAAGTTTTTATGGGTTACTCCTAGCTAGTAGGTTGTAGGGATTTTGTTTTATCCTTTTAGCTATCATTGTATGGCATGATAAGTATTATGGGTGACTCCCAGCTAGCATTGCCTTAGGACCGTATTATTCATTTTGTATCTTATGTATTGGTCATTTGTGACCAAGATCTATCATGTTTGTATCGAATTTATTATGAATGAATGTCGATTTATTTACATCATTGATGATTTCACTTTAGTTGTATATCTCACGCTGTGTTGTGATCTTATTTTACTTATTATGCATATGCCATGTCGTGTTTATGATTGTATGAAATCTAACGTATATTATATTTTCTTATGATTTAAAGAAAATGCCACCAAAGAGAACCGCCGCAACCACCACACCTATGACCGATACTTAGATTAAGGTACTAATAGCCTAGGGCATTACTGATGCATTGGCAGAACGTAATGCAGACAGGAGCAGGAATGGCGATGACAGACATGATTCAGGGAGTGACGGAAGAAGGCGAATGCCTGTTGCTCATGAGTGCACCTACAGTGACTTCATGAAGTGGCAACCCCTAAATTTCAAGGGCACTAAAGGAGTTGTTAGGTTAACTCAATGGTTTGAGAGGATGGAGTCAGTCTTTCATATCAGCAACTGCACAGTTGGAAATAAAGTTAAGTTTGCCACATGTACCTTACTTGGGAATGCTTTGACGAGGTAGAACTCCCACGTTAAAATTGTTGGTCGCACTGCTGCTTATGGCATGCCGTGGAAAACATTCATGAAGATGATGACGGATAAATATTGCCCAAATGGTGAGATCAAAAAGCTAGAAATTGAAATGTGGAACTTAATGGAAAAAGGTACCGATGTGCTGAGTTACAATCAATGTTTTCAATAACTAGCATTGATGTGCGGGAGGATGTTTCCCGAAGTGTTTGATGAGATAGAAAAATATGTCAGTGGTTTGCCCGACATTATCCATGGTAGTGTGATGGCATCAAAGCCCAAGACAATACAGGATGCAATTGAGTATGCAACTGAGCTAATGGATCAAAAGATCCACACTCTCACTAAACGTTAGGCTAAAACAAAAGAAAGTCTGATGACATTTCAAGAAACAACCAGAACCAACAGAAGCCATTCAAAAGGCACAATGTGGCATATGCCTATACTACATGGCCTGGGGAGAAGAAACCATACAAAGGATCTAAACCTCTGTAGAATTCCTAGTAATCTTCTTATCAAACCAAGAACAAGAGTGAGATGTGGGTTGTGATGTTAGAGATAGAATGGATGGAAAATGGATGAATTGTATAAAATGGAATATGGAAAAATGGAACAACCAACCCTCTCCAAGGCTAGGAGAGGGGCTTATATAGTACCTATAGGCCGGCCATGGGCTATGATGGGCTTCCCATAGGCCTTGGGCCGGACTAGATTACTAATCTAATCATTACACTTACTACGAGCTAAGACCTGTTACAACTTGGAAGTGACCGACACTTTTTGTGTTTCCAACAATCTCCCCCTAAGGGAGGTCACTCCATTTTACAAAACTTTAAGCCTAGCATACTATGCTTTGTCTTTTAGTCTTTAGCTTGTCCTTTTGACTTTCTCTTGTGAATATGTTGTAGTGATCATTGATTTCTGGATTGAGCTTGTTCCTTGAACTTGTATTTGACATTGTGATCTTGAGCATCTTGAGATCATCAACCAAGCACAATCTCTTCGCCATCTTGAAACTTTGCCATCTTGTGAACTTGCGACTTCTGGACCGACATGCTCATACCTTTCTTGATTTGTTGATTTGGAAAGCTTTAATGTTGCATCTTTCTTGAAATTCTTTAACTTTAACACTTCGTCACTTCGAGAAAGACGTTCGGTATCAGAGTGACGGAAACTTCTTTGAACTTCTTTGACTTTAATACTTCGTCACTTCAAGAAAGACGTACGGTATCAGAGTAGCGGAAGTCTTGAAACATGTACTTGAGCTTTCATGATGTCTTTATGTTTTGTCGGTCGGGTATGAGCATGTGGCTATAGATCTTGTGAGTCAGCTGGAATCAGGTACCTCCACCTCCATCTTTAAGTATCCTGCATTAAAACAGTTAGCAATAAAGCGGGGGGACGAATATGGCTTTGTCATTCGCCCGGGTTTGGTTGGAGTAACCTTCGAATCCGTGAGGATCGACCTGTGATCAGATAGATTCAATTTAAGAAGAATCTTCTTGACAGGATTTCCAGCTGTAGTATTGAATCTTTCTAACACATAAGTATTAGATTCATCGTACTCAGCATGTTCTCATTATCGGAACGTCTCAAAGCAGACAGCACAATAAGAGTGAACCAGTGAGTTACTATCTCACCGATTGATATAGAAAATTGATTTGAAAATCAATCGGTGTATCACTTGCAAAATTGTTTTTGTGACACACCGAGAGTGTTAATCATTTCAAAAATTCATTAACAACTGTTGATCCATTTCCTGGAACAAGTTTGATTCTTATAGAATCGCACCATCGTTTCTTTCCAGTTGTCACAAGTTTGATTCATAAAGAATCTCACAAGTTACCTACCATGAGCTTGTTTGATGTTGGCTCAAGCAGGATTTCCATCTTCATTGTGAATACCTAAATCACAAGAATCTTGCGTAGGACTCTAATGATATTACTTGATATTCACATTGTGTGAGATAACAAGCTAAATTATGACAAGTGTCCTAATGAGATTAATGGATGATCTCTTTTGGCTCTAGACTCAATAGTGCACTTTTAATTTTAGTGATCGGAGGCTGGAGCTGAGTGCCACCTTTTCAATATCAACTAACTCGGAGTGAGAAAGTCAATAGAAATGAGTGTATCTCCGTGAGTTTTGAAACAAAGTCTTTCCGACTTTGAGTGGCTGGGAGGGGTTTGTGCATAGCGTCACTGGGTCCATGACTGTCTTCAATGTCAGACTACACATGAGTGTTTCTGACAGCATATGTATTGACCCGGTTTCTGCCTAAGTGTATGGAGGGCTTCTTTATTTTCACCCTTTATCCTTACATTTCTTTTTCATTCTTCAACCCCTTCAATGCTTACCAAGACTTCATAACTAACACCTTGTTGGGTTTGTTCCAGTGTTAGCTCCATCTCAGTCGGCATTATTCCCTATTCTCACTTTTTCTCCTTTTTAATCATACCTAAGGACTTCTACACTAACTAGTGGATATCCCTGGGTAGATCCCTCCGGTTCTGGCTGGATCATAGGATCTGAATACCTAAGCCTAACCGCCTTATAACTTCATAAATTTAAGAACATGGTCGGTCTTTTGGGTATTTCATCACGATCCTTCCAAAAACATTGAAAATTTCAATCAAAGTGTTTGATATAAATATCAAAAGATTTACACTTTGAGAGTTTTTCATCATCACTAAAAGCTCCCCCTTAACATGTGCATCGTAATCGTAGTACATGCTAAGTGTAGAGTGCATTGAGTCCATTTTATTTGATCACTTCTGTCAATATACATTAAGTCCAGGTTAATCACATTTTCTCCCTTTATCCAAAATGTTAATCCCTTGATATTTTGGATATCAATTGATTAACCGTTCGAGGACAAAATGATATATTCTAGCAGAATGGAACATATTATTGCTCCCCCTCAACGTTTGAGGGTTTATAAGACAGTGTTGAGTACAATAATTTGAAAGATTTTGAATTTACTAAGAAATTCTTGAAAATTTTATACTCGAGCACTCCTTATTATCACCATTAAGTCTACACTTTATATATTCACAAGATTATTATATACGAGGTTTGACCTGAATGATGAGAACATCATATGATAGAATCATATGGTTCTTTTGACGCAGCCGTAGGTCTCCTTCGTACAATCTCCCACCAACGAACTTTCTAAGCTCCTCATTAACCTTCTTTCTTTCAAGAGGTTGTCAATCTGATCTTTCTCTGTTCAAGCACTCTTCAGCGTTGCTTCAACTTTCTTTCCAAGTTATGAAAGTCTTTGCATCAAACTTCGAGGATAGAACAGATTCAGATACATATGTAACTTGAGCTTGTGAGGTTGGTGTGTCGGTGTTGAAGTTGTCTTAGCTTCCCCCTAAACCAGCAATCCTTTCTTGAGTAGATTCAGAACTTTCTTGCAAGCCGCATCAAGCAGTCTTGATGTATAAAGCCCAGATATCCGAAGTACACAAGTAACTCGAAGCCGCAACACCAAAGTCAATTAAGTCCCGGATGAGCGCATTTCTCTCTTCAGGATAGTCATGATATAAATTGTAACACCAAAGTCAACTAAGTCCCGGATATCACAATTATTCCTTCTTAAGTAGTCGAAATGGAAACACCTAAGTCAATTAAGTCCTAAATGTACTCATTTCTTTCTGCAGAATACTGACTAACTTAAGGAAACATCATACCTATGTGAACCTCTTTTATCACATATTTCTACTTCTTTTAAGAATAAGCTTAGTGATTAACCGTTTAAGGAAGCCTTTATTGAATCAGTAACCAATCTTCTCACGCTTAGAATAAATCTTCTTACAACACTTCCCCCTAGTATCTTAAATGATGCATACTTAAACTCACAAGATATCTCTACCCTCATGTAGTTGAAATAGTGCACCCGAAAGTAACAAGTTAAACACTGATTTTCTCTGCGGTTATGACATTTGTCTTCCCGGAATGACCTAAAATAAGAATAGGTTATGAATTCTATCACGTGTACTCATTAACTTTCTTGTATATCTATTCCTTCCCCCTTGCTGGTTTCGATACCTCGGAATCAGCAAAACCTAGTACGCACATATACTCGAGATCGTGTTCAAAGAATTGATAAGCTTAAATCTATTCCGTGAGAATCAACTAAGTCTTAATTTGCAAATAAGTCCATAAAGTTTTAAGCACATGACATCTAAAGCTTGTGTAGTTAAAATCCATTAACTCCCCTTTAAATTATGATCCGTCATTATTAACAACTTTATCCGTTAATTCCGTGACTTATTTTGAAAGACTGTTTTAAAAGATTATTTGATGACGATTTCTCCCCCTCAAATAATGACCCGTTTTCTATTTAAAGAGCTGTTGTCATTGTTTGAGAAGTCGAATTGTCTTTGAAAAATCTTTTTGTGATTACTGAAAACACTGATTCATTATGAAGACAACTTTTTACCAACAAAAATAAGATTTCTCTTATTTTAACACATAAGCGCACTGAGACGTACACTTATGGAATATAGGAAGCACGGGTTGTGATGCAAAGTAATCACAAGCCTTTGCATGGTCATAAAGTAGACCATGCCCGAGAATAAATTCCCGTTGAGAGGTCAAGATTTCTTTTTGAAATACTTGCCTTTAAGATGATGACCGGGTTGCTATCTGAAATAATAGCAAGCCATATGGCATGTTTTGAAAAACATTTGAACTTTTGCACGAACTTTATTTATGTCCACGTGTCTTTATTGAAAGACATTTCTAGGGACGTAAATATTATCGTTTGCAAAAGACATGCCATTGAAAAACTTCTTTTTGTATTTTTCTCATTTTTTAATTTTGTATTTTGTTTTTATAAAGGTTTTATAAAATGAAAATCTTTTTGGTTTTTCTGATTTTAATTTTTTCTCTTTTGTTTTTATAAAATTTTATAAAAATAAAAATAAAAATAAAAATAAAAATAAATCTTTTTGTGTTTTTATGATTTTAAGTATTTACTTAGGAGACAAGAAGATTTCTCTTCTTTTGAAGATAAAGCGCACTGAAACGTACACCTTTTTTTCTTTGAGGAACGGGGCCTGAAGTGTTGTCTACAGACGCCATTATCATGAAGCACGGGTGTTGATCTGAATTAATCAACAGCCATTGTCCTTGTTCATCATACGTAAATTCCTGGAACCCTTGGTTTCTGATATATCACTTTCTTCAGCAAACAAACTCCGAGTCTTTCCTTTTCAGGATTGCAAAATATATACCTTGCACTTAGTAAGGAGTACCTGCCACATGACTTGAGAGTTGATCGCATTATAAGGTTTGTGTTATATTCATTAAAACCAATTGGATGTCACAATCAACCTTTGTTGTCGCTAGATGTGAATGTCCTTTTCCGGTTGGACCCACTTAAGACCAGCAGTGTTAAAAATTCTACTATGTCGGTATCCACCTAGTGTGATCTAGGAGTGTCGTTTTCTCATGCACATCGAAGACTTATTGGAGAATAACTATGTCCTGTAACGATCTTTCTACCAGGTTTCTGAGTGTGACTCCGTTGGATTTACGGGTTTGTTACTGTTTTAGTGCTATATTGGTTTTTCGGTTTCTTTAAGACGAGAATTCTTCTTTCAGGAATTTTGTTATACAGGCATCATGATTTGCATTAAAGACACACTTTTGACAAGTTGAGCACACAAAGTGTTTGAAGTCAGAGAAAGGACTAGAATTCCTAGAGTGATCTGCTTTTGGCATAACAGTTGTCGTTGGGCAACTACTCTTAGATGTTGGCAAAACCCTAGATGTTTGATTATTGCTCCTAGGTTTTGATTTGCAACTCTTAGTAGTGTTTTGTGATTTAGCAGATGACATTACACTAGTTGTTGACTTTCTATCTCTTTCTTGTGTCTTTTTCTTAGCTTCCTCTAGATAGTAATTATGAACCATGTCATTTGAACTAAATCTTGGCATGTTCTTAGAACTATTCCTAGATGAGCTAGATGCAATCATATGATTAGGTTTGCAAAAAGCAGATTTCTTTCCCTATAGGCAAATTATGTGAGTGATCTGGTTTGAACAAAACGTTATTTCAAACCCATCCGCGAAACTTAGGAGGCAAACCGTGGTTTTGAAAATATTAGGTCGTCAGATTAAATCGATTCGGTTGTCTAACAAACTGATTGGTATCTGGTGGTTGTAAAAACACGATTTCCCCAAAGATTGATGGTACTTGCCAAACTTAGTATCCACGCTATTTTCCTTTTAACCTTTTCTAAATTCCGTTTTTGAACGGCTACAATTCGCAAAAACCTTTTCCTGAATCTGAGCCTTTAAATCAGCATTTTCAACAGTCTTACTATTTATTTGAGCAATCAGTGAGTCATTATGGTCTTTTGTCTGAACTCGCATCTTTTTGATAGAATCGTAAAGATCTTTGTAAGTCTGTTAAAATAGCTCATTTTCCTTATGCAAACTTCTCATTATCTGGTAGGTAATTTAGCATCACTATGGTTACAATTCGATATTGATCTTTTAAGTACCTCTATTCCTTGTTAAATCTTGGCTTTATTACTTGTTTCATTCAAAATTTGACCATGTTGCCCGTCTTTTAAAGCTTGATTTTGATATTTAAGTTCCATGTTAACACAATGTGCTTCCATTCTTGAAAAAAAATTGAAGTTGGGCAACTGTCTTTTTGAGAAAAATATTTTCAGACTCGAGAGATTGGTTTGAAAATTCAGGTGTCATGTTATCAAATGATGGATCAAGTAAAGGACATGAAACTTGACATTTTTTAGCATTCTAGTTAATCTATCCTCCCCTATGACACATATTTGTTGAATCAGGAGTGGTATTTCTATCAACCTTTTCAACAGACGTGTGTCATAAATGGGTTCAGATTGCACACAGAATGTTGTTGTTCATTAGCAAGAGTATCATGTTGAACAGTCAATTGTACCTCAGCTAATGGCTGTTTGTCATTCACGGAGTTGATATCTGCATCCTCAGCATGTGTATCTTTCCCGGATCTGCTGCTTGAAACATGCCTTTCTGATTCTGTCTCATTGCTTTCCGTAACAACCAAACCAGCATCTAATGCTTTACTCGATCCACCTTTTCCCTCTTTGACTGCTATCACTCTATCATTCAACCCTTTTTGTTATTTTCTCGTTTTATGTTGTGCTCTTTCATCAATAGTTTTCTTAACGGATTCCATGTGTTTGATCAGTGTATCCACAGTGATTGTTGAATCTCAGTCGAGTATATTCTAGAAAGGACTTGCGTATCATTGCACTATCAAAATCATCGAAACAGTATCGAAAATTAATGAATGTCTGAAACTGTTTCATGAGTACTCTAAACGCACCAATGGATTTAGTTTCTTGAAATTCTTCTCTATCAAGTTGCTTTTCTAGATTATCCAAGTCTTATAGTAAACAACAATGGATTCTGTGAAAGTTTGATTATCTTGATTCAAATTGTGCCCACATGCCCGTTCGAATCCTCCCTTGATTGAAAGAACCTTAAGATGTGAATGGAGTAGGCGAAATGATTCCATGCATTTTTCCTTTGCTTTGTCTTGCATTTGTTGCAGCTGATGCATCTCTCTCTCTTGAGAATTAGAATTCAAAGATTCCATTGAAATTCGATGTGTGAAATGAAATTAAAAATCTTAAGTAGATTAAGTGATTTTGTTGTGGTTTTGACGAAACAATTAATGTCCACGGGATTTTACAAATCTATGATTAAAACCGAGAAAAGAAATGGAATCTTTTGCGGGATTTTACAAAATCAAGAAGAAACCGTGAAGCAATGATTAATTGTCGTTGAAATCGTTGTTGACGTTAAAGAACTCGAGCTTAATTAACGATTGTAAAAAAACTTAAGATAAGAACTAATGGTGAAAACTATTTTAAACTAATAAACTAAAAAAAATTTAAAATTTTGAAACCTAAGGACTAAAATTGAAAATGTTTTAAAATAAAAAATAAAAATAAAATTATTTAGAAACCTTAGGGTAGAAATGTAAACTATTCGAAAACTAAGGATTTAATTTGATGTTATTTGAAAAGTAAAGGTGAAATTGATAAAATTCAAAATTTAAACAATATTTAAAAAATATCTCATGCACTTATTCTTCTTCTTCGTTGAAACAAAAAAAACGTTTTTTTTATTCGGTTTGATTTATAAGCTCATGCGGTGATCGTCGGTAAAATCCGAATATACCATGTTGATCGAAAAAGAGTCACGATCACAACGGTGTATGTCTCATGTCCCGTCGAGCACCGTCACTCGAAACCGAAATCCGAAAATTTGTTAAAACGTGTAAATTTTGTTCGGTTTCTTTTATAGTTTCACTCGTTCGGCTCTTGTAAGACAAATACTAGATCGGTTGTGCTTTCAAGTTGACTAGTTCGGCTCAACTAGAAAGACTCGTTCGGTTCACATCAAAAAAAAATTCGTTCGGTCCTTTAGATTGTTACTCGTTCGGTTCTAGTCGTGTTCCACTCGTTCGGTTCAAGAAGTTTCTAACTCGTTCGGTTGACAAAGGTTGAGAGCTCGATCGGTGGTCTTTGAATTTTTTACTCGTTCGGTTCTAGTGGCAGGGTACTCGTTCGGTTCTTTGTTATTGTAACTCGTTCGGCTCTTCCTTGAAGAAACGTGACTAGTTCGGTTGATGAAGCAAAATATCAAACACCTTTGTAAGCACCTTTCTGTTGACTCGTGTTTAGGCCGTGTGAACCACCAATCCAACCAAAAAATAAGCACTCTAAATAGGCTACTTTACAACCACATAAGCCACCATAAAACTAGTAAAACTAAGCTCTTAACACCACCAAGTAAGCCACGATCAAAATGAGAAACACAAATAAGCTATGAGAACGAAACAACTTTTAAACTAGCTATGGTTTTTAGAAGAGAATGGAACACGTTTTATAGAAACAATAAAAAAAACAATGAAACACGACAAGAAACAAAGATAAAAAATACCAACGATTTGGTTGATAGAATTTGTTTAAAACCACTAACAGTATTGGTATGTGCTTAATTACACATACCTTTTACCTTTAAAAACGAGCTAAAATAACCAAAAACGGACTCAAAATGCCAAATATATGCTTGTTTTGCTAATTGTGTTGTGCAAGAACGGATATCTCACAAAAAGACAAAAAACCCAAGCAAAACGAGCAAAAATGAGACACGGTATGGAAAAGGTGTGAAGACGCAAGCCAATCAAAGGTAAAGACAAACTCGAGAAGGAAAAAAGCAAGAAAAAATAGAACTTGAGGGGTCAAAAATGCAAACCACTAGTTATATTATTAAGGAAACAAAGACAGGGCTGAATTTGTCAAAAATCAATTAGAATGATACTAAGCCTAGTGCCAAAACTGCAAATAGCAATTAATGTCTTTATCCTTTTAAATACAATAGATAGGGCTGATTATGCCAATTTGGGAAACTTCATTTATAAAAGAAAGAAAGGGGAAAAAGAGAATGAAAAGAAGAAAGATGTGGAGGGGCTTTTCTTGTACACAAACCAAACATACCTCTTAATCTGCCTTAAACCTATCATCTGTCAATCCACACCTACTTCGTATAAAACCTTTTTCACCAACACCTTCCGCAATACCCAAAACCAGCCAGCACCCAGTTTTGCTACCATATTTCTACCCTGCAACACTCATTAAATCCACATGACATAACCTTCCCAACGTACCCACATGGCCACAATGCCAAGTTGGCAATCAAGGCCATTTTCGATCCAAGGGATGAGAGAGAATACAAGGAAATTAAGGGCCAGGATATATTGTAAGTTTATACTCACAATACTAGCACAAGGATGCTTTATACTCAGCAACAAACACTGGTCAAGCTCAACAAGAAAAGTCAATGGAATGTCAAAAGAGACTTCAGCTTGTTTTACCTTTTTCTTTGTATAAATAGGGCTAGTGAGCCATGTAAAAAGTAGTAGGAGAGTAGAGTAATTTTTAGTTTTTAAGAGTGTAATTCTTAGTTTTTAATATAAAGAAAAAACACTTTTTCCTTTCTGCAATTTGTAAAAGTTCCAAAGTTTAATGAATTTCAGATTGTTTTGCATTCGTGTTCCAGTTTACATTACCTTAAGATTTGTTTTAAAAGCTACTCATAAGTCTGAAGAGTCTCTAAGCTACCTTTATTTGGCCTAAAATTAAGTGCTTAACTTAGTTTACATCCTGCAAACCTGTTTATAACCTGATTACCTTTGCATTTGAATTGTGGAAATGCATTTAGAGAGAAAAGAAAAAAAGAAGAAGGTATACTTATTAGAGACTGAAAAAGACTCAAAAGATATGTAGTGAAGATATAGAACTATCATACCCTTAGCTTATTAATAAGCTAGGGTGCTTATAGCTTGCCCTTTTGGGTTTCCTCTTGTTTAGCTAGAGGTTCTTGTAAAGGTCTCTTATTTAATTCTTGTCACTTTTCTTTAAGGTTACTGTGCATTGCTTATTATTCGTTTATTTCTGTATTATTTGCTTAAGTAGAAGTGCCTTATTTTTGAGTTTTGAGCTTAAAGTAGATATTTAAGCTTTGCTTTGCATATTATTTTAGTGTTTATATGAATTGGGGTAAGGTGTCTGTTGTAATGTGGCAAATGTGTTTTAAGGTTTAAGTTAGAATGGCTCTGAGAGTTAAAAAAATGTTATTTTGCTTTTTGCATAAGCTCATTCTGCTTATTTAGTGTTACCAAAAATATCTTTGAGTCTTAATTATTGTTCTTTGAGCCCTTTAAATCTCAATATGTTTTTTGCTTATATCATCATTAGAATCCAATTGGCTTGCCTCATTTTTAAGCTCAAAAGTGCTTTTATTCAGTAAAAATCAAAAAAATAGTTGTTTAGTCTCATTTGTGCTTATTGTGCTTATTCAATTGGCTAATTTAATATAAAAGTGAATAGTGGGCTTAATCAGGTCTCATTACTGAGCTTATTTCCAAAAGCACACTTATCAGTTTGCTTATTTAGGATTTTAGCTTATTTTTATTTTGGCTTATTTAGAAAAGTTAGAGTTTACTTTATTTTGATGGCATATGAGTGTGGGTAAGTTTGTTTTGGTTCGGAAAGCTTTTTGGATTCAGTTTAACCAACATATAAGCTTTCAAAACATCTTCACTTTTTCGTTTTTGGTTTAATTTTGTTGTTATTAAAGCTTATTACTAAAAAGTAAGTCCAAACCTTAACTTTCTGCAAATAAGCAGCTTATTTGGCTTTTCGGGAGCTTAATTAATGTTATTTTTATTAAGGTAGCTTTAATTTTAAAGTTGCTTAAAAACATGTCCGGAAAAACTTTCGTGTTCTGAGTTTTGCTAAAAACTGAATTATTTAAAATCATGCAAGTTTTTTGAGCCTCGTTTCTGCTGGTAGAGCCTCGTTTCTGCTGGTAGTATTGCCGTTTCTGCTGGTAGTGCACCGTTTCTGCTGGTAGTGCACCGTTTCTGCTGGTAGTGCATTTTTTTTTTTTGCATGCCCGTTTTAGGTTTTGTTCCATTAGATTGTAATTTAGGGATTCCTTTTACTCTAATTTTGCTTTTCCCGTAGTTGTTAGACTTATAATCATCAAAAATCATTCTCACTCAATCTAAATCAAACCAGATCAACTTTCAATTGCAGACCCTAGTTGGGACATACCGACCAGGGAATCATTACTTCCTCGGAATACTTTTTTATCATGATTCTCTTATATATTTTTATTTCTAGGTAGGTCTTGACTTTTTACCTTGGTCAGGGGTGAAGAGTTTGGATTTGCCTAGTATTTTATATATACTATATCCAGAGAACCAAGTATCACAATGGAATTGTGACAAAAAATTTTGAAGCCCAACAAGATCTGAGCCCAAAAAAAACGTTTGATATAAAACTGAGAACAGTTATCTGAATAAGAAAAAAATCCGAATGATAAAACGTTTTTAAATATAAAACGTTTAAAAATTTGACGAAAGAAAGAAAAAAATAATAAGCTCAACTCGAAAAAACCAAAAACGAACACTAAGGAACAAGATAGAACATGGGCTATTGATACCAATTGAAAAGATTTCACGAGAAGAAGGAACTATGATCCGGGTCTAGGTGAGTCAAACCCAACATGATAGCCTTTTTTCTAGTGAGAGAAAGTAGAGAGTTGGAAGATGAACTTGGTGAATAGATGAATAAATGGTATAATGAATGTACATAATGATCCCGCTCAACAATTGCAAAGGACTCAACCCTTCTATGCGAAGCTCATAGAGGGGTTCATATATGGCCTATACGCCTCTAAACTATTGATAGTTGCCTATTCTTATGTCTCGCGTTTGTGACTATGTATTTCTGTAATGCGTCACGTAAAGTGAAATTTCCCAACAATTCTTCCACCACGGGAGATATTACGAATTTCATACAATAAATTCCTAACAAGTACATATTGATTAAGAACAAGAACTTCCATGAAGCTTGCAATGCTGATGGACGTCTTCTCGTGATCAGTTTTTTCTGTTTGACTTAAAGTCTGCCACATCCAAATGAAATCATACTTTGTAGGTACTTTGTCATGAGAAATACTGTAATAGGCACATCTGAACTAAGTAACCCATACACTTCTGGTTAAGGAGAAGCTTCTAAATTAGCTTCCCCCTATTTGTGCCACATATTCTTGATTTAGATGCTTTAATAAGCTTCCCCCCAAAAACTAGCAATCCTTACTTGAGCGAGTTTCATGCTTTACTGACAAGCTATAGGAATAATTATGCTGCACAGCGGAACTGGTAGGATACCACATCAAATATTACTGCTCCTTTAAAAATAAGCTTAGTGATTGATCGTTTTTGGGGAAGCATGACTTGGTTCAGCTGTCATCTTCTTCATGCTTAATAGTTCTTCTCACAACGCTTCCCTCCTGGACAAGTCAAATATGCATACAAAAGTCTCAATGATATCAATTTTCTCATGTGTCTGAAGAAAATGCACCCCTAAAAAGGCAATAGCGGTTTAAGCGCTTGATATTCTTGCGGTTATGAATTCAATTGCCTCAAGGAGTCACAGCAAAAATCTTGGACGCGCATTTATTTGAGAACTTGTGTGGGGAATAAATTAGCTCAGATCTAAGCCGTGAGAATCAATTGCTGAATCAAATTCTTTACTCTTAACCCTCTTTCTTGGATATCATTTAACAACCGTCTTGTTAGGCTTTTTGAAGTATACACTGATGAATAAGTAAACCAGATTATTTACCAACACTTGAACTGAAGTTGTATTCCCCGTTCTTGTGACTTAAGCTTGCACTAATGTTGAAAGAACGGTGTAGAGAATTTGTGCTCCAAGCAAATCTCTAAGTACTCAATACTCCACCCAAAGTATGAGACTTTCATCACCTCATGCGATCATCCAACATACGTTCTTAGCCGTCGTTGTCACTGTGAGTAACTACAACGGTAACTCCTTTAAGTGATTGTTAACCAGGTCATCATAACCATCACCCCTTGAATGCCTGGAAAACTAGATAAACCAAGGTCTCTCAAATTAAATTAAGCTCGAGCAAGTTGTTCAATCATTGAAAAGTCATGATCCAACCAAACTCCCCGACTTCAAGATAAAATGAGTTTTGAATTAGGGTTTTAAGAGTAAAAATGTGTATGAAAGATTATGAATAGAATAATTAGGGTTTACGCATTGTATATTGAGTTTAGTAGCTTGTACATAAGTGGTGGTGAAGAATTTGGAATGAAAACGAAGGTAAAAGGGCTATTTTAGAGATCATGTTTAATGACTTGTATATTGAGCTTTTAAAGACTTGTCCTTTGATTTAAAGAGATTTTATATTTCATATGAGATGTTATATTACTTCTACATATGCTTTAGTATCTTGTATATTCACTTTAGATATTAATCCTTCATAGAATTAGGGTTTAGAGGTATACGATAACGGTTTAAAGCCCGTTTTGATATAACGTTGCGAATAGTACATTATAGGAATAATGTACCTTGTAAAAGGATTATGATGATATTGACTTGACATGTTATGATATTTGCTTGACATATATGAAGATAGGATTGCCATAGATAGGTTGTGTGAGCTCATCTACTTTAGTTATGTAAGTTACATGACATACTGAGACATTAACAATGCAAGTAATGTAATAAAGCGAAAAATTTCCCCGTATAATTGTAATAATAGTAAAATAGGTTTTGCATTTGATGAAAATTCTTGGGTTGTTATAGTTATAGATCTGTGTCTTTTATGGTCAGATCTGTTACTTGTCATTCTCTAAAGCAATGTTTATTTCTAAACCTCGTTGTGGCTTATTAGGGGTGTAGCTTCTTTGTGGCTTATTTATCCTTAAAACTGCTTATTTTGGTTAACATATGTTTATGGGCTTAATATGAAGCATGCAAAATATGTAAGGGTTTTGAAGGCTGTGAAACATGATAGGGATACTTTTTGTGTGAAATATGCAGACTTACAGGTGTGTGCGAAATATGTCATGCTTAGTTTTGCAAAATAAGCCGTATAGGTTGTTTTTGTGCGAAATATTACAAATTTCAAAAACAATACTCTGTCTAAAATTTGTTCAGGGTGCGAAATATGTTACAGATGCTGCGAAATAAGTCACAACATGGCTATTTCACAGGGAACAAACCATGACTCAGACCGAGTCAACTTATGTGAGTTAGTCAACGAGTCATTGACCGAGTCAAGGAAAATGAAAAGAAGAAGAACAAATGATAGAATGTTTAAACCATAACAAATTAAACCCACTACAAACACAATCCAATAACCACACACCAAAAACAAATCTAAGACTAAGCCTAATCCCATCCATACTCTTCACAATATACCACATAAACAAATCCCATCTCAACACATACTCGAACCAAAACAGAAAAATACAAGAAAGATCTTAGTTAATTTCTTCTCATGTGTTACAATTAAGTCAAGACCTTTTACAAGATCAATCACACGAAAGATCAACCTCATCATCGATCTGTGTTGTATTGGGTTTAACCCTTTTAATATTTGAACTTAAAGAAAAACTTATAACAATTGGGTTATAGTTTTTTCTTTGTTTCGTTTCAAGACACTCATAACAATAACCATCAATATACCTACCCAAGACCTATTTAAGATCTTGATGTCGTTGCTATTTGGTGCTTTATCAAAAAGGATCTGAATAACAAAAGGTAGTGTGTTTGGTTCGGCTAGCATAAGCAGAAAGAACATTTGATGAATGAGGAGTTGTTGTTGATCTTTTGTAGATGCGTTTTGTTTATGGAGTGATAAGGTTGGAAGAGTGTTTGACTTCGGATGAGTTATGTGATTAAGGTTGTAATGACTGAGCAAAGTTAGGGATTGACTCTTTTATATCCTCATGTTGTGATAAGATAATTGGCTGTGAATTCTTATCTACATACAATAGGTTGGAAAGTCAAAATTTGCTTATACAGATAACTTGGGCCAGTTGCTGCGATCAAGTGAATGAGTGGGCCGGCATCATATCAAGAGTTGGATTAGGGTATGTTTTTTTGGAGTGGGAAGAGTATTAAACCGAAAATTAGTCTTTGTGGTTACTTGGTTACTTAATTTTTGAATAGTATTTAGATAAATGGTTAAATGTGGTGTTCAAAAGTGATAGTGATAATTATTAGTGACGAGACCGGGATCAATCTGTATAAAGAATCATGGAACTTAATCTGTAAATAGATAGATTTGATATGTAATTTAAAAGTGACTACGAAGTTTATTGGGTATCACTTATTTGAAATTAAAGTTGGATTTCATGAATGCATGTTCTTATTTTATTTTGAAGTCGGGGTAGGTTGGATGCATGACTTTCAAAGATAACTTGCTTGGGCTTAGAAAATTTAGGATGAAATCTTGGGTTATCTAGTTACCAACAGTCGGGGTGGTTGGTTGAAGACCTGGATAACTATCACTTAAAGGAGATACATTGTAGTTCTCAGTGTCACGCGCAGAAGACGATGTGGATAATCGCAAGAGGTAATGAATGTCTCATACTTTGCTTGGTAAGTATTGAGTACTTAGAGATTTGAATGGAGCACAAATTCTCTACATAGTTCTTCCAACATTAGTGCAAGCTTAAGTCACAAGAACGGGGAATTCTACTTTTGTTTCAAATTTGGTATATCGGGTTTACTCCATCAGTGGTCACTTCAAATAGCCTACAAAAGGGTTGGTAAAAAATAGTCAGAGAGAGTTTATGAGTAGAGATTTGATCAGTAGTTGAATCTCACGGGATAGATTTGAGCTAATTTATTCTTCACACAGGTATTCAAGTATTTGTGCGTATTAGGTTTTGTTGATTCTGAGTTATCGAAACCAGCAAGGGGAAGGATTAGATACACCCGAGAATCCTTACTTTTCTTTTTTTGTTAGGCCATGCTGGGAAGACAAATGTCATAACCGCGGAGAAAATCAGCGCTTTAACTTCTGGCTTTTGGGTGCATTTCTTCAAACACGTGGGGGAAGAGATATCTTGTGAATCTTAGTATGCATTATTTGAATTTCTAGGGGGAAGAGTTATGAGAAGAATTATTCAAGCATGAGAAGATATGTTGCTGATCCAGTTAATGTTTCCTTGAACGGTTAATCACTAAGCTTATTATCAAAGGAGCAGTAATATTTGATGTGATTTTCTACTAATTCCGCTTTGTACTTAATTATTCTAAGCTTGAAAGAAAGCTTTGGAACTGCTTTAGAGAGGATTGCTCGTTCGGGGGGGAAGCTAATAAAGCTTCTAAATGAAGAATATGTGGCATGAATTAGGGGGAAGCTGATTCAGAAGCTTCTACTTAACCAAAAAGCGTATGGGTTACCTAGTTTATGCCTATTATAATATTTCTCCTACAAGGTACTACAAAGATATTTAACGTTAGAGTGCAGACTTGACTTCAAAGGCCACAGAAGATATCATCGGCATTGGAAGCTTCATGGAAGTTCTTGTTCTTAATCAATATGTACCCCTCTGTGGCTTCCATAGAGGGGTTGAGACTATTGTATCTTTTACACTTTCACATTTATTTTACGCATTTGTTTCTCTTACTAATTTCTCTCTCTAAACATGGTTATCTTGTGGTTTGAGTCTCCCCGACCACCGGATCATCGATTATTTATTTTCTTCAAAAAGTGACACACAAGGTGATTACGTAGTACCAAGGTAGATTAAAAATTAGCGATACAGATTAACTTTTTAACAAAAAATACAAACAAGACTAAACAAAAAATATCCAGCATAATAATTTTGCTACATGACTAATAAAACATATATAAACAAGATTGATGTTGACTGTAATACCATTGCAAATATACAATACGATTGCATCTTCTAATTGTCGTTTGAACATTTTAACTCCAAAACACACATAGATCATTAAAGCGCAAAACCTAATAATGTTATATTTGAAAGCAAGATCAAATTTTTATTTTTCCCTTAGCGGTTCCTTTATGATCCATTAAATTTTTCTTTCATCATAACCTTCTTTTTAAATACAAAGATAAGCAGAGTATATCAAGGTCAAACTGATTTGGCTTAGGTATTTATGAATATTACAATTGCTACATTTATAAAGAAGTTGGTGATGAAAAGGAAAAATTATGACAGCTTATCCGACATTGAGTTTATATGAGACTTTAACAAAAACACATAGCTTTTGAAATTTCTAACATTATAAAAGTTACCACATTTAGTGCAAAACTGCAACAAGTATATGTCCTTATAGATAATATATCCTACAAATGTCACTATGAATCCCTTGGATCTCCTTTTCTATTATGTGTTTTTATAAAATGAAGAAACACTTAAAAAATGTTATAGACGTTGTCAAAGCATGGCATTAAAAACTTACTCTACAAGGCCTGGCAATAAGCTTGAACCATTCCTCTGGCCAAGATCCCACCACCTAATACAAGCAAATTCACAAGAATCCTAGCGGCATGCATAATAAAGTTTATACAAAAAATAAAAATAAACATTTCAAACTAATTAACATGTTAACGTAATCAAAATACAACTTAGATACATTCAACTATTTTCCATCGTATAAACCATAACACCCTTAGAATTAAACACAATATATAAACTAATATTGCAACATACTTTTAACTTTACTTTACCACTGAATAAAATACAACAACGTTACATAGAATTGCGCGAGGATAAACATATCAATGTAATCTAACATAAGAAATACACACATAATCAACGAATAAGGAATAAGTAACATCAGAAATAAAAACAAAAATGAGAGCGCACCTTTGCGGGCACATATGAGGAAATAAGCATCAGAAGTAACATGACTATAATGCAAATCAACAATTCTCCTCGAATGACCATGACACACCAATGACACACTTATCTTATTCTTATCCATCTTATCAAAATCAAAAACGCTAATTTTATATTTATAGGACACTTCACTCGCAAACTACATAGGCAAAAAGACATTAAACGGATGTGAAAGCAGCAAAACAAATCCTTAAAGACTGTATATTTGTAGGACAAAAAGTACCATCTCATTTGTTATCACTAAATGTAGCTGTATTTGTTAAAGTTCATTCAAATTTGCAATCGTTACTGTTCATGGTACTGTTCATTAATGTTCACGATGTTACTGTTCATCATGGTTTATTTTTTATTGTAAAAATATCAATAACATGGATGGTATATGTTTTATTGTTGTTGTTGTTTATAATTTTTCTTGGTGCTTAAAAGTCAAGTTAATAGCTTAACGCAGATCTGGGTTCATAAGTTTTTCTTGGTTGCGTTTTGAAAAAAAAACAGAAGTACGAAAGTGACATGCGTTTTGGTTCTCAAGAGACTGCGTTTTGCCTCAACAGATTGCGTTTTGGTTATCAAGATTTGATTGCGTTTTGACGATTGAAGACCCTTAAACAAGAAAGTACAAAAGTCATGCTGCCTGCGTTTTGACTCTGTTGCGTTTTGATCGAAGAAAAAAAACGAGGTTGCGTTTTGTGTTGTGGGTGGTTGCGTTTTGGTAAAAACGCAAGACTCAAACCGAGTCAACTCGGTATTTACCGAGTTGACCCGGTCAAGACTCAATGAGTCAAAAGTCAATGAAACGAAATTGATAAACCAAATAGAAATGTAAAGAAGACAACAGATTCGAATGTCAAACCACAACAACAACATCAACAGCCACATCATTCACAATACACCATCAAATCCAACTCAATCTACCTAACTCATCGTCACATATGATCAATCACCAACTTCATCTAATCCTATCTCCAACCCCTCTACAACTCAAAGACTCAAAAAAATAAATAAATAAATCAAGATCTCAGATTCTGTTTCATGTTTTTCAAATAATATACAAGACCTTTCAATGATCTACAATACGAAACAACAACTCATCAACGATCTCTGTTGGGTATAACCCTTTAATTTTCGAAATTAAAGGACGAATAATAACAATCATGTTACTTCCTCCTTTGTTTCGATTGACTTACGAAAAACAAATCAAAATGTCGACCCTACCTTAAACCCTCCAAAGGACCTTGAAGCTTTCGTTCTTCCTCTTTGGTACATGGTTCATATAAACCGAAAAATCAGAAAGGGTTCGTGTATATGATGATTTGGGTGATGTAAGAGGTGTGTGGAGTATGAATGATGTTGAGATGAGAAGGATCTAGGGCAGATCTATATTTTTTTTGAGTGATAAGGTTGGAGCAGTATGACTGCGTTTTTTTTGTGTGCATAGGATTAGGGTTCACAAATGACTAATTAGGAATTTGTATTCCTTATATCTGGTATTACAAGGATTTGGGTTGGGTTACATTTTTTTGGGCCAAGTCTATAGAAGTGGGATGGATACTACGTTTTTGACGTGGACCAATTATAACAATTACATGGGCTGAGTTATCATGGATATGGGCTGCGATTTTGTAATAGGTCGTGGATATGGTGTGTCTAATGGACCCGATTTCTTTGTTAATTAGGCTATGGTATGTTATGGATTAAGCCGGACACGAAGATACTATCATGACGAGTTGGACTAGACAATGTTTTTTTGCTAACGTCAATTCAAAAATAACATTTGGTCCCTACGTTTAACGACATTCTTTGAACAAACAACACCACAAACATATACATTATCAACTAATAATGATTCCGAATAAGATTCACTTAAACGTCAAAACGGCTAAAGATTTGGACTTTAATGTCAAGTGATCACGAAGTTTATTTGGTATCCCTTATTTGAGTTTGAAGTGGGTTTCACGGAGGCGTCTACTTATTTCATCATCGAGACTTCCTTCTATTTTCTACCCCTTTCCTTAAACCCAATCTATCGATTGATGACTTGCTTGAACGTATACAGTTATGATTGAGACTTGAATTATCTAGTTACCAGAAGTCAAGGGGCGGTTGGGTGAAGACCTGGATAACTATCACTTAAAGGAGTTACATTGTAGTACTCAGTGTCATACGCAGAAGACGATGTGGATAAGTTCAATAGGTGTTGTACTTCTTATACTTGTGATGTTGGGTATAAGGTACTTAAAGGCTTTCTTCTGCACCATTCTTTAATCAACAACAGTGCAAGCTTAAGTAACAAATTTGGGGATTCTACTTCATTTTCAAGTTTGGTATATCAGGTTTTTACTTCGACCAAAGTGACACTAGAGCAATAGCCCCAAAATACGATGTTGATAATTAGACGCACAGAGTATAAGGTTGAGGATGTGATCACAACTCCTCACGAATATTTGAAGCTACTGACAGTCTATGGTACTTCCACTGCTCAGCAGCAAAATCTTTCACAAAGTCTTCAATGTCTTTCATAACTTTTCAATATTGTTGCTTAATGACAGAACTTCTCGCGTAGATGAGTCGTACAAACGATCAATGATGCTTCTGAGAGTATCAAAACATCATGGGGGAATACGTGATTGAACTTTGAATGTTATCAGGTCAACTTCCAGGGGGAAGGTAAGTTTATACTATCTTCACTTAGTATGGTTTGTGAAGGTAATTCGGCATGCATGCGAAAATTGTTGCTGATCTCCTTCTCTTCTTGTTCCACACAAACATAATCATCAAGACCGAATGTCATGATACCGTATAGAAGCACGTATATGAAGGGGTTGGTTGACTGCTTCTTCTACAAAATTCCGATGTGCACTTTAAATGTCAATGTTAAAGAATCGGCGTCAGCTAAATCACCGTTTCAAAATCTGCTCGAGATAGCGGATGTTGGTTTGGGGAAGCTGATTCAAAAACTTCGCCAAAAGGAGTCTATAGAAAGCTTTTAAAGACATGCTACAATGAATTGGGGGAAGTTAATCCAACTCAAATCATCTACAATGGTTCCAGAACAAGTCAAGACAAAGAAGATCCAATCTGGAGTACAAGTATCAAGACTAGAAGATAAAGACGTCATCTTCAGCATTGGAAGCGCCTTGGATGTCATTTTATTTTGTTGTATTTGTACTTGATAGGAACATTGTAAGTAATTCCGTATGCCCACATATTGGGGGAAGATTGTTAGCCTTAAAATATGTCGGCTAATACGGAATTACATTAGTTTATATTAGCCGGACACACAGGGACTAGAAATGTCAAGTGTAGTAAGTAGATTATGTCCCAGGCTATATATATCCCCTCCATACTTCCATGGAGGGGTGAGGATTCATTTCACTTGTAATAAGGTGTGTGTTTCTCTCTCTAGAAAACACACATCTTTCCTTTCTCTCACTAAATAATATGGCTAAACATTTGTTCAATCCTCCCCGACCTCCGGATCATGTCTCTTGTTATGTGAATCTTTAGGGATAACACAATGTAATCTAACATAAGAAATACACATATAATCAACGAATAAGGAATAAGTAACATCAGAAATAAAAACAAAAATGAGAGCGCACCTTTGCGGGCACATATGAGGAAATAAGCATCAGAAGTAACATGACTATAATGCAAATTAACAATTCTCCTCGAATGACCATGACACACCAATGACACACTCATCTTATTCTTATCCATCTTATCATAATCAAAAACGCTAATTTTATATTTATAGGACACTTCACTCGCAAACTACATAGGCAAAAAGACATTAAACGGATGTGAAAGCAGCAAAACAAATCCTTAAAGATTGTATATTTGTAGGACAAAAAGTACCATCTCATTTGTTATCACTAAATGTAGCTGTATTTGTTAAAGTTCATTCAAATTTGCAATCGTTCCACACTTAAAACGTGATACATCAAGTATCAATAGGTTCCGCACTCAAAACCTGATACAACACTAGGAAGTATGTGCCACATCAATAAAAAAATAATTCATACATAAGCAATGAATCACCAGAATGTATTACCTTGGAAAAAAAATAAAAAAAGCTAATACGTACACTAGAAACATGTACCATAGCAACAGTGCAGCACTTGTGTCAAAGACCTCTTGTAGATAAAGGGTTTTGTTGATGGTTTATTCAAATAAGGAAGCGACCTTGACACAAATCGACAGACATAAAAAGAAGCAGCATCAGCAACATAGAACGCCAAATATTCTAGGTTATGACCTATAGGGAACCAACCAGCCACTAATAAGCAGTAGAACTGTTACCAGTGCCCGTCATCTAGGATTCGGGTAATGGATAATTCACGGCATATGATTTATTGGTTCGTCGTTCAAAGAGATTCAAAAGGCAATATCGGTTTTCCATTTGAAGGATAGTGAAGGGACTAGATCCGATTTTTTATTTTATTGAGGTGGGATGAACTTTGTGATTAGAGAGATTGGAGGAAGGTGCGGTTAGAGTAACGAAACAAAAGGTAGACAAGTTAAAACCCCAAAATACCCTTAAGTACAAATTAACTAGTTTGTGTTTTATATAAACTGAAAAGTACACTTGTCAATTTCTTATTGGCGCCTATTGTTTATCACTTTAAGTTGTTCACCACTTGAACATAAATCTATATATATACATATAGAAACAATATACGTATATATAAAAAAGCAAACAACCATCATTATCACAACATAAACAACTAATAATGTTAAGTCTATTATAAGGGAAGAAACATAAAATTAAACATAAAAATAAAAATAAAAATAAACTAGAAATGACAACAACTAAAAAATTAAAAATAAACTAGAAAAGAAAATAAAGCTAAAACTAAAAATTCCAAATCTTGTAATAAAAGCTTTTTCTCCCATATAATCTGAAAAGGTGGTGATACACCAAGGTGTTTTAGTGCGAAAAGTATAGTGGGTTGGATGAAGATCCGAGGTGGTGTCGGATGTAGGAAAACATGTAGTTAACCCGATTTCATAGCATTTAAATTTTATGCCTAGTGGTGCTATAACATTGACAAAACATGTTGTGAATGTGAGGCACGTCATTTGGATTTATAAAATCCAAGATGTTATTAGGACGATTAGGAAATTGTCGGTTTCTTAGGTTTGGTGGTAAGTTTTAGGGGTTTTCTAGTTGAGATGCATTGTTGTTGATGTTAACAAACAATGGTTGAGGTGGTGGTGGACGTGAAAAACAAGGTGGTGGTGATAGGTTTGAGGGACCCGGTGGCCAATTATTCATGCTTGAAACATACGGGTCATGAGGTGGTGTATATTGTGATGGAAGTTCTTGAGGTTCAAGCTTCATTGGTATGAAAAACCTTAGTTTTGGTGGATGAGCAACATGAGTTGGTATTTGTGACTCACTAGGAGAGGATGAAGTGGTTTGATAGGTGCTCCTACTAGTGGTTGATTTTGATGGTGCGTGTGGTGGCAAAAGAGATTTCTTTCGTGGAGGTAGTGATGGTGTTCTTTCGACGTAGTGTTCCTGACATGAGGATTCAAGGTTGGGTTTTAGCCGTACAATAGCAACGTACTTTCTCAAATTTTTAGTTTTGGTACGTGAACTTTTTTGTTTCACTCAATGTTGGTACGTGAACTTTTTTATACACACGTTTTTATACTCACGTTTTTATACACTTTTTTATACACGTTTTTATATACATTTGTATACACGATTTTATGCACATATTTTTATACACACATTTTTATACAAATATTTTTACACATACTATTATACACGTGTATAAAAACGTGTGCATAAAAAATGTGCATAAAAACGTGTATAAAAATGTGTATTAAATATGTGTATAAAAACTTGTATAAAAATATGTATAAAAAAATGTGTATAAAAATATGTGTATAAAAATATATATATAAAATGTGTATAAAAATATATATAAAAATGTGTATAAAAATAGTTTAAAAATATGTGTATATAAACGTGTATAAAAATATGTGTATAAAAATGTGTATAAAAATGCGTGTAAAAAAATATATGTATAAAATGTGTGTATAAAAATGTGTGTATAAAATGTGTGTATAAAAACGTGTATAAAAATGTGTATAAAAATATGTGTATAAAAACGTGTGTAAAAATATGTGTCTAAAAGTGTGTAAAAAATATGTGTTATAAACAAAATGTGTATATAAAAAACGTGATGTGTTTTTATGTGTATAAAAATGCTTGTATAAAAAATATTTGTAATACAAATTGGTATATTAAAAACATGTTATATAAAAATTTAAAAATTTAAGTATAAAAAAATAAACAATCGTTAGTATAAAGGACTAACATTGCAAACGTTCATTGGCTAAAAAGCCTAACGTTGCAAACAGTCGTTAAGTGGAACAAAAATATAGTTGGTTCCGGTAAAACAAGTTTGATGGTGCAAATTAACACATAACTTGAAAGTTCGTTACATTAAGTGGAACAAAAAAAAGTTCAAGTACCAAAATGAAACAATAGAGAAAGTACGTTGCTATTGTACGGCTAAAACCCTTCAAGGTTTACATAAGTTAGAGATTTGACATAGATTCTTGCTGTTTTTCCCTTGTAGTTGGGTGAGTTAGTCTTGGATGAGCTAGTCATGGTGATGAACTAGTAGTAAGTGTATGTGAAAGTTGCAAGAAATGTGAAGAAAATGAGGTTGATGATGATGATTATAAGGTGAAGATAGTGAAGTGTTTTACATGAAGGTTCTTGGATTATATTTAAGATATGTTTTATCCTAAGGTTTAAAATCACATTTAGGATCATATAGCATGAATATAAGATAAAGTTAAAAAGGTTAAAAAATGACAAAATTCGAATTTTAGCATCTGCGGATGGACGAATCTACCTAATACAACGACAGATCTAAGCTAAGGTAGATCCGTGGATCCATCAGGGACCCAAAATTAGACAGAACCTACATATGTTACCAAAATCCAAACCATATAACAAACAAATATCTAAACTAAATATAGAATAAAGTAAGGTGTCTAACTTGCATAAACCAACATTCCTACGAGTTAAAATCCTATAATTACAAGCATATATCATCAATAAAGTAACAAACAAGTCTAATTAAACATAGAATTCATCCATCCAATTATTTTTGTTTCTTTAAGTACTTGGTTATTTTGACAAGGTAATGATTCAAACCCTTGAACATTCCTCTCTTCTCCCTTTGTGCATCGGTTAAGTCCTCATCATTTGAGAGTTCTTCATAGAATTGAAAGAATGATGGTTCTTCATCCTCATTAGATGACGAAGAGGAAGAGGATGAAGGAGGATCAACCCTTTTTCCTTTTCTTTTGATAGTTTTCCTTGGAATGATCAAGGGGTTCATGACACGTTGATGATACATGAAGCTAGCAAAAGGAACAATAGATTGAGGGTTTGTTTGGAGAATGTATTTGTAAATTCTTGTCAAGAGCACAACATAAGGCATGGGAGCATCACTATTTTTCTTGACATCACCTATTCTGAGACCAATCATGGTGGTAAGATCAGATGTCTTTTTGATTGCTAGGTAGTAAAGCATATATGCGGTACATGCGTTTAAATGATCATTATTTCCTAAGATGCAAAATACATTATCCCTAAGGAAGAGTTCCCACCCTTTTAGCTCCGGACGAAGATCGTTACGAAAGTATTATTAGGATCTCTTTGGAGTTGACTTTGAGTATTTCTTGGAATGGTAATTATCTTTTTGACAAGTTTAGGTTCAGGCTCGAAGAAACGGTTATTAGCATAACCATTGAGTGAGTTTAAAGACCAATCGTTAGTGTAGAAAATGAGGCCCTTATGTGGAGTTTTGAAAATTTGTAAAAGTTAAGAGAGGTTTAGCTCAAAAGTGAATGAACCAAGTTTGAATTTGATGCAAGAATAGTTATCGTCAGTCTTTTTGACTTCAAGACTATGATAAAACTTAAATATAAACCTAGGACAAATTTGTTCGTCAAGAGTAAGGAATGATTCAAGACATACGTCCCGAAAGAGAGGAAGAATTTTGTTAGCTCAATGAAAGATGGTGTAATGTATTGATGACATCAAATAACGTCTATTTTATAGCATCATTTATCCCATGTAATTAACCTATTTTGTATAATTATTGCAAAGAATTGTTACTTAATCGTTCATATTTGATAATTGCAGTATTTATGGAGTAATTGGTGAAGATTGACTAAAAGGCACGCATTCTAGGGATTAAACGGATATATTTTGAAGATTACTGTTCTGACAACCAATACGCCGTATCCATCAAGGAAGATACGGCGTATTTGTGCCTGTACTCACCAAAGACCATGGAAACAAGATCCAATACGCCATATCCAAAAGAAGGCAATACGCCATATTCAAGCTATATGGTAATAAAATATTCTGGAAGATATCAAACGTGGTCCCTACTCTAAGAAATCCCCAATATGCCGTATCCAACACATTAGATACGCCGTATTCGAACCATTCAACCTTATAAAATAGCAGACCTCCAGAAACGTAGTTTTTAGTGTGCTAAATCATATTCTCGATACCTAAACCATAAAAGTCAATTTTCAAAGGAGAAAAAGAGCATAAGAGGTCGTGCAACGTGAATAATATCCTAAACACACGTGTAAATTTCTTATACTCTTGTAATCGTTTTAGTTTTGGTAATCATTCGTATAACTCGTTATTAACCTTGGCTAAATCATTACTCTTGTATTAATTATGACCTTTGAAGGCTAATACCTTCGGGTATTAGCCATTGTTATGAAAATCTTAATGTTTGGTTTGTTTATCTCGATTTCTTAATTTATCGTTGAATTGCGTGTTTATGTTTATCATCATACTTGTTTACGTACTTTTGTATGTGACCTATCATTCAACTGGATCTAGTAATACGGACCAAGTAATCTAGATACTGGGATAGCTCTTCATATAGTAATTTATACATCTAGATGAATAGGATCACAATTAAGGACCTATCTTCACCCTTTGATTGTAAGCTTAGTTGGGTCATAAGGTGACCTTGGTATCAACGAGTATGTTCTAATCAATTGGTAAAGACTTGGTTAGTGGACTAGTAGTGTATGAATTGCCATTAAGCAGTAAGTGGGTAAAGTCTCTATGAGCTAGGGTTTAACAAGATCACCATTGCCTTAATCCCTAAGATATATTATAATCAACAAATAAGATGCTTTATGCGGATGCGTTTAATTGTGATAGAATTTTACGTGTCTTGGTCTTAGGAAGAAGTCCTGCCTAAGTCTTAAGAATGTTATGCCGCTTCGAGATAAGTAATCATTACACTAATAAACAAACAAATGTTATGATTGTATTAATAATGGTTAATACAGTTTTCTTATATTTGGCTAGACCGCTCTTTTATTCTCTGTTAATTTGCTTACGTGGGTTAAAGTGTCTTGAATTGGTTCTAGTCACCACCAAACCTGTGCCAGTCTCTCAGGATGAAAACCCCCCCTTTTCCATTAGATTTAGGTTTAACATAGGTTTAGCATAGATTAGACTAACTTAGATTAGAAAAACCAAAGTATTAATAAATTGAAAGTGTTCCTCGCTCTTAGTGATCGACACCCTACTTACCATGAAACTCCCATCGATCGGGTACACTGCCTGTTAAAGTGTTGTTTTAGGTAAAGTCGGCAAAATATAAATTTAAAACTTAGTAATCAATAAATTGACCCTACACGACAGCACATCACGTATCTTCCTTCATGAAAAAGGCGATCTTCAAGAACAATGTACTTGTCTCGATCTCACGAGGTATAAATCTAGAACGATTGACTTTAGGGCGATATACTTTGGTGTCTTTGTAGTCATTTTGATTTGAGATGGGCATGATGAGACCTATCAATAATTGTTGATTTCAATAAGTTAAACGATAAAATATAATAAAAGTATAGCATTACTATGTGTGTGTCTATATGCAAACAATGTGGAGATGCGGTTTGCTTGACTCAAATGAAAATGCATATTAATTATGCATATCGGATAATCATTCATGAGATCAAATGCATGATTGAATTTTTTTTACGTTGTATTAACAATGTAGTTAAACAATATTTGTTTCAAAAATTCCTAGACGTGAGAATTTTATTTAAAAAACTCAATTTGGGGGTTTGATGAAATTCAATCTTTAATAACAAATTCAATAATGCTATCCTAGTATCTACGGGAGGTAAAATAGTTACACATTATAGCATCCTAGTCTAAATTGTGCATAAATCAAACAAAAAATTGAAATCCCCAAATTTTTAGGCTTTGTGCAAAATCTAAATCCTAGACCCAAAATTAAGAAGAAATTAAAGTAAAATCAATTACAATTGATAATTGTTATGAATCATTAGTTGTTAATCTTTGAGATTCGTTGCTCCAATTGCCGATTTGGTGATGATTTTGGCTGGGGCTTGTGTTTTTCGTTCGTTAAGAGTGTTTGGATAATAATATTATGTGGTCCTACTTTTTTAAACCCAGGCATATACCCGCTCTGTCAATTAGACGGATCTACCAAAATCACATACAGATCTTAGTCCCTAGATCCATCGATCCATAAGCATGAAAAATTGAGCAAGGATTGATTTCATGTTAATTGAGTTTTGGTGTTATTGTTTTGGCAATTGTAAGGGCTTATATATGTTATAAATATATTATGTTTAAATTGTCGGAGTCGACATCCAAATTTTGAGGTTACGTTGGAGTTGTCGTGAATTGTTTTAAAAAAAGTTCCTCATGCATCACATAGTTTTCACACTGTTTCCGCCCTTATCTCTTTAGAAATATAGGATAGGTGGTGTACATAATTTCTTTCTTGTATTTTTCACAGTTCCATTGCATAGTTTGTAACCTAGATTAGAATAAGCCCAAACACGTCATTATTAGTATGCTGCCAAATAAGTAGATGAAACATGTACACAAAAATCAAGTGATCTAAGAGGATATGTTGATATAAAATATCGGGAATTTTGTGGTGCAAGTCGACCAACAATATTTAAGAGCAGCCAAATCATAAGATTGTGCTGCCTTATCCTCCATATCACAACCACCTGATAAACCAATCGCCACCATTATAACTGAGTATTCACTTGCTAATATATTCCATGAGTTAAAAGTACTAAAAACAAACAGTTTCTACAATAGATTTTAACAATCTAACATTTAAAAGGTGTCAAAAGTGACTAACCTTGGCGAGAATGAAGATCGACTTCATAATCCCTATGCTTCAACAGTTTTCCTTTACACCGACGCACCTTTGGATGCAATCATTGTTTAAATTTTTAAATCAAAAACTGAAACATGTTTATTCACATTTTACATAAAACTAAATGTTAGTGTGTTTGAGGTTACGTCTATGGAGTACTTCATCTAATTAACGCATTGGACGAAACACTGATATGAACATCTATTGTTTGAAAATGTAATCCCAAAAATATAATATCATATACATCGCATTATACATTTTACTACATTAGTTGATTCTTTTACATAACAATACATTAATCGTCGCGGGATTATTTGAAACTGAAAATACAAATAAGCTCTATTAAGTTAAGCTTATAAGGCATAAACACAAAAGCCTAAACAATGACCTTATTAGCTTTTCGAAATAAAAAAGCAATCCAAACACCCTAGATAATATATTATGCAAGCAAAGCTAATATTTGAAGTTAAGTTACCTTTATAAACCCGTAATAATCTCATATAAACACTCACTTCTTGCAAAAACATAAAATATACATAATCAAAACAAAAAAGATTGAAGCTTATAACAATAAAATAAGATAAACCCTTGAGAAAGAGACAATTAACTGCTTCATTAGGGTATATAACGTGTTTCTTGACCCCCGTAATCCTTGCTACACCATCAGACCTAAGAAATCGGCCCTTCTTTGTGGGTTTGATCAAAGATATGAAAAAGAGTATAGTGGGTGGACGGTTTGTAAAATGAATTTGGTGTGTGTGTGTTAGGGCAGTGGTTTTGTTTTATCAATGAAGGAGAAGAGCCAGAAGGGTAACACATGTTTAGATAATAAAAAATTATTTATCTATTATTAAAAAACTCAAGTTACTGTAGATACTTTTAGTAAAAACAGAATATAGTATACTTATATGTTAATACAAATGAACCGTAAAAATGTTTATTTATATTTTACGATTTATCCGTGTTTTGTCGATAACAAAACATAAAATTATCGAAAGTAGAAAATAAAGTTTACTAAGTTTTAAACCAATAGTTTTCTAACTCAACCATCATCTCATTTAAATTATCTTACTCATCATAAGTTTTACACTTTCACTTTGTTATATTTTACAAAACACATAAATACATTTTTAAAATAAAAATGTACAATTTGTGACTAAAATATAGTAACCAAGTATACCTTAAATGGTATTTTTGTTTAATACATCATGCATAATTTCACAACAAATTTAGAAAAGATTTTTTGCAATCCAAGTTCGGATTTCTTTTCAGAAAGCCGGTTCCCTCCAGTTGCACTGGCCAGTTCCATTGTGGTAATGGAACTGCCAAGAACCGGGCTACAGTGTTAGCCGATTCTATTGATTTGCATTGGCCGGTTCCATCATGGCAATGGAACCGGTGGAACCGCGCTATAGTAGAATATTAGCCTATAAATACCAAGTCATTTCTCTTGTTTTAAGCATCCATTAACATAGTTTCTTACTTTCATATTCAGCTAACGTCTGATCTTTGATCATGTCCCTTTTCATTTTAGTGTTTTGGTGAATTTCTTAATAGGAGAAGTTATGCTAATTTTTGCTTACGAGCTCAAGCATCAAGTTTCACTTATAGCAAGCATATCTCATCACATGAAGATCTAACTACTGATCTTAAATCATCATTCACCATCATTGTCAATCAAGATGTATGTCATATAGTGTTAGGAGCACTTGGATAAGTTTGGGAAAATATATTGTATTAGATAATATATTTAAGAATGGATCTACCTTTGTTAGATCTTGGTATATTGCTTGGAACCTAGTAGAGGGTAAGCATTGTAGGTTTTTGTTTCTCTATGTTGGGACACGGTATTTAGGCTAATACCTTGCAAAGGGTAAGCAAGTGTAGGATTGGTTTATCCAAATAAGAACCCGATGTTTAGCTTAGTACCAGATAAAGAGTAAGCGACGTCGTGAGGCTTCTCCGCCACTTAAAGGAGTTTTTGATGTCTAGTGAATTCAAACTCTCGAGTAGGTGACTCAGGGAGTGGAGTAGGGCAAGGTAGGAGACCTTGAACCTGAACCCCTGTAAATACTTGTGTGTTATATCCTTTATTTCATATAGCTATCGTCATTACCAAATAATATACACATATAGATCTACAAACCAACTAAAACAATTAAATCAAAATTTTTTGTGGTAAATGCTAAATATCAAAATATCATACAAAATACTACACTATATTAGAGAGGGAGAGTAGAGCGAGAGAGAGACGCCTCTTAGAGAAAGAGAGGCGCATGGGTGAGGAGGAGGAGAGGAGAATGAGAGAAAGAAAGAAACATTAGATTATAAGAAAGAGAAATCACCACCCCTTAACCCTTCATTAGCCCTCCTTATATAGTAAGGGAAGAGGGACTATGAAGCAATTAAGGGATACTACATATTACATAGTAGTCCTTCCTTATTCGCGCTAGTTAATCCCTACATATTATAAATTAGATAAATTGGCTAGGTAATCAACACTTTCTGTGTTTCTAACAATATCCCCCTGAGGGATGATTACACAAGCCTTACAAAAGTACGGGGATTAATAGTCTTAGGTCTTCCTCCAACATACTCCTCTAGCCTTCTGAGCTGCTCTCTGCGCTTGAGTGTCTTGTCAATCTTATCAACCATCTTATTTAATTTCTCGACATCCATGTCAGTCCAGTCTCTTCCATTCAATCGTTTGTTACCAGTGCCAGCTTGTTCCTTTTCACCATGTCAACCAGGTTTTCACGAATCTTGATAAGAGTACCATCACAGCACTTCTTTACTTCACTTTGCTTCATAAATGATTAGATATTGTGTTGGTTGAGATACACAACTCTTTTATGTGTTCTATACATTGTGAATGGTATCCTTTGGTCGATTCCTTCAAAGAACATCATAGGTTTGGCAAGGTTGAGAGTTTCCTGATAACTTTACATTCCTAGTTGAATATCTTTAACCTTGTTTTGAATCATGACTCTTTTGATGAATAGAAGAAGTGCATTGTTGAAGTCTTTCACAAATTCTAATAGGATATGGAGAAGTTTATCTTGGACTTGGAGCAAATACATGTCCTCTACATCATTTAAACTAAGTCTAGGAAGATTTGCGTACCTGAACTGATACTCTTTATCATCGGATCTCCTGACTACAATTGATGATAGGAAACCATAACCCCATTTCTTCTTTACTTCTACACGAACAACTAATTTGATCCTTAAATCTGAGTAGACGCTTCCTTCAATTCTGGTACGCATTTCTACTTTGAAGAAGTCAATTTTGCTATCTTCCCCATAGTGCATATCATTAAGGGCTTCAAAGATGTAACGATGAGTTTCTTTGCTCCATCTATCAAGGATCGTATCTTCTATACCTTGTTTGTAGTATCTGGCAGTATAGTGCTTGGTGATAGAAGTAGTGTACTTCTCTTTCGTGCTTAGACGTACAAGGTAGTAGAAATAGCATCATTGATTGACATGAACATGACTTTATTTAATTGACTTTTACTGTTTTCGTCAGGATCAGTGACTGTGTTGACAGGCAATCAATTTTATTCTAATCATTTAGTAGTTCTATTAATTCTAGAATGACCTCTTTTGAATGCTTATATCCATATTTGATCAATTTCCAGGAGGTTTTCCTCGCAAATGGCTCAAAATGTCAAACAACGTGTTCCGGCACGTCCATTCATAGTCCGTATTAAATTCTAAAAGTTTATGACTATAAGACTTATTTCTTTAATAATCTAGGACTAAGGAAACTATATTTTTACATAGCTAAAAATTCTAGAACTTTCAGGTCACGTTTTAAAACAACAACAAAACACGGTAGATGACCCGACAATAGACAAAACAACCAAAAACCCTTCCTTGGATGCCAACTTAGCCGGCCACCACAAGGCACCTTTTTGGGGCTTGGTCTCATGCATGCATATTTCATTTTGTCTTATATCATTTCAAAAAACACACACTTGACACAAAACCACACACACTAAAAATCTTTTCTCTCTTTCTTTCTTCTTGTTCACGTCCGGACCCAAAACCCACCAAAAACATATCATTTTTCCATTTTGATCAAGAACATGAAGGTCTAAGTTCATCCGGGTTAATTCCATTGGTGTTTGGGTACATAAAAACAATATAAGGGTTGTTTATCTAATCTTTAATCATCTTCAAAATCCTCTTTGTAAGTCATCATTCTTTTATTTATTTTGTACTTTTGAATGCCTACTGATGCATAAATGATAGTTGTACTATATGTTTTAAAAATAATCAAAAAAACTAAAATTGTAAATAATTGGTATTAAGGGTCGTTGGGGTTTGAAACTCGGGAAAAAGAAGGAAAAAGAAAAGACCCCTTCATATTTTAGTTGTGATGTTGATTAACATTTATCTTATCTAAATAGCGTATTTTTGTTTAGGCCCCTTAAAATAAGCTTTGAAAAGCTTATTGTAGCTTTTTCGTGGGCTTATTGGTCACGAAAATATTATGGGACAAAAGGAAAGTGGTATTGGTTATTTACCACTTTTTTCATATTTTTATAGCTTATTTGGTAGCTTATTTCGAGAGCTAAAAGTACTATGTAGCTTATTAGCTTATTTATAAGCTAGATATGTTGTTTTTTAGGCTTATTAAGCCACGACCCAAAAAGGGTAAATAAGCCGTGGGCTTATTTACACCTTTTTGTGGTTTGGCTTATTTTTCATAGCTTTTTGGTTGACTTATTTGAATACTAGAAATGCTTATTCGCGTTATTTTATAGCTTCCCCCTGTTGTTATTATTGGCCTTGTATAAATTTACAGAAGTGGTGTTTGGGCTTATACCTATCGCGGCCAAACCAAGGCCAATAAGCTTCGGCTTATTTTTATTTTTGGGGGGGGGGGGGGGGTGCTTTTTTTTTGCGTTCGAATTATTTTCTATTATTCGGGTGCTTTATATTAAATTGATATTGGGTTATTAATATTATCGGACTTTTTGTTTCATTGGAAATTGGGCTAAATATGTAACTAAGAACTCAAACATGGGTGATTTTGGGCTAATATTGGCCTTAGGCCTATAAGTGAAAAAACTAGTGAACTTGAGTGTTGAAAATAGATTTTGAAACGATTGTTACTGTATATACTAGATAGTTAAGATAGTCATTTGGAATCATGTTTTGATTTAAACACCACGAAACCGTAGGATTTTGGCATTTTGTTGAAAGTTGTAAAGTTGAGGAAAGTGTTTGAAAATAAGGTTTAAAACCTTGAAAAGCTTGCATAAACGAACGGGTCATGCCGAAATGTTAAAAAAAATACTATACTTAGAAATATTACACAAAAACTTACTTTTTTGAAATCCGACAAAAAAGACGAAATAATAAAATATTATTATTTTAATAAATTGACAAAAAGACGAAAAATATATTTTATAACTTTATAAAATATAACACTCTAACCATTCATATTGTGTATTGAAAACGTGCTAATACTCATTCTATAAACACTTAATCTAGAAGTCTTGGGGTTACCGGGTAAATCGTCAAAACATATTCCAATATGTGGATTCTGTCTATCCTATTTACTTTAAATTCCTATTTCTTATTTATTTCACTTGCCTATTTTTTTAATCAATACGAGTACATAATATCTAATATATATACTTTGGTATATTCTCTTTGAGTCAAACTTGTCGACCATCACACAACCAATAAACAATTGTACAACACACATTTTAAGACTCTTATGCATCAACCCTAAACATACTTTGAAAACATATTTCTGAATCGGACAATTAATGGATTAGGTCGTGTCTGGACGCCGTTGCAGTCTATTGTTTGATCATTCTTTTGTTAGCTACTTATCATCTTTTCTTAGGTGAGTTCTCGTAGCCCCACTTTTTAAACTCTTTTCTGTTGGGGGAAAATGATACTCAAATCTATTTCAAACTACTTTTACTACTGTGCAAAACCTCTTATTTCTCTTTGGACAATGCTATGTGCCTATGATTGCGTGTATGAATGCTATGTGAAAGCTATGAAATCTATTTATGCAAAGTTCCATTGGACGTATGCTCAATACTACTTAGCCGACCATGTAGCTCCAACTGGTAGGTGATAGGTTTGGAAATCTATAAACGCGTGGACCACTATGGATATGTTGATTGGGTTTAGACTACTATGGTATGATGTGTTGTTATGATGGAAATCTAATTACTACTGCTTGCATTCTGCTTTCATATTGCATTATAGTCCACTCTTAAACTCAAGCATAACAACTGGGTTTACTTCTAAACCTACGAGCTCACCAACTTTATGTTGAACTTTTCAAGTATCATTTTTAGGTGAAGTGAATACTCGTTGATAGCAAGCTATCAGGCCTATTAGCAGGCATTAAGATCATCTGTGGAGATTGTTTTGCCCATCTAGGATTAGTTTTACAAACAACATTAATAAGCACAACAGAAATTATAAAGAACAGTAATGTTGTTAAACAAGGTTTTACTACTAAACATTTAGGCCTCCATTAATTTGATCAGAATAAATGGTTACAAACTGTAACAAGGATCCACGATCCTTGAGGCCAATATACTATCTATTAGCTAGCTAACTAACTACTAAACGTGTATACACACATGCTTTTGATAGACTCTCATTGAGAAGTCTGCGTTTCTAACTATGATGGTTCTAAAACATACACAAACCTATACCTATTATATAGAGGGATATTAAGGCTTACAAAGGAAGCTAATTAATTGTATTAGGAAGCTAATTAAAACTATATAAAACCTTCCTTTATCTTTGATATTCTTTGACTTTTCAATGCTTATCTTCATGGAAATCTTCCAACTTTTAATTCTTCCATATGTAGAATACCAAAGTGTCATATTAATCCCTTGTTGTTTCATTCGTCTTCATTTAAGCATATGTAGTTTTGTAATCATCAAATCTGAGATTCCCAACAAATCTTTTTCCTATTTGATATTACAAAACAATCTTCATGAATGAAACAATCTTCAAAGCTTCCCCTTGACATAAGATCTTCTTGAACATGTCACCACACATAATTAGCTGCAAACCATATCTCTTGTAGTCTTATATCTAGGATACAATAATAACAAAGACGTTGTAGCTCAGGTTGTTTAGACCTTATATCTAGGATACAATAATAACAAAGACGGAATAATCAAACAAAGATTCATTGTTATTAAACAAGATTTTTCATTCATACGTTCCCTATTACCCCAACTATAACTTGGGACTACTAACTAACTATTAACTATATAGCTAACTAACTATGGTGTACACACACACACCTTTTTACTATTCGACTCTCATTAGTCGACTCTATTTTCTATGCACAGTAAAACTACATGTCTGAACCTCCTTTTATAGTATAAGGAGTCCAATACTTACAAAGTAAGATAAGAACAAATAATATATTTTAAACATTTAAGAATATCTTCTAATATCTTATGTATGTTTATCTTTATAAGGAGATCTTCTGAAATCTACATCTTTATCTTCATATTCTCCACCAGCTTGAAGATTTCTTTAATTACAAATTTAGTCTTTTTGTTTCATTCTTTTATTTATTTTGTCTCATCAAATCTAGAATCCCAACAATCTTCCCCTATTTGATGATGACAAAACAAACAAAGTCGCGTACGAACTTCCCTTTAAAGAGAGAAGTTGAGATGTAATCATCTCTCTAAATGAAACAAAATCAAGATCTCTTGAACATGCCACCACACATAAATAAGTTGCAAATTAATAAACTTGTAATCTTCTTCCCCTTTTTGTAATCATCTAATAGGGGTCTTCTATAGATATGCAACTTGGATCATAACAGCTACCAACCATATACCACAACTACTAATCCAGCCATCTAATAATCAAAATACCCGCCATGAAGCATAATATGAAAAATGACTTTGAGCAGTAGAAACACAAACTAGCAGTAGTAATAAATAACTAGCAGTAGTAACGAAACACTTCCCCTCAAGTGGTGCATGTAGATGGTTAAACAGTTAATCAATAAGCTTCCCCTGAAACCAATATGTTTACCATCTCTTGAATCTCGAACTCAATAGGCTCTATGTAGTGATCACTGATGAAGAAAACTAAGTATAACGAATTTTATGAAGAAGTTGAATTTCCCAAACTTGTGTCTTATGTCTTGCACTATCCACGTGACGTCAATAAATATGTGAAATATAAGTAGACCACAACCTCTTGACAAAATCCTCATCTTCTATGAGACACATACTAAGTGATAGCAAATGTGAGCATTGAGTACCTTAAGAAAAATCACACACCTTTGCTAGATTTTGACAAGTCTTCGTCACACCATTGTAAGCACGAACAAGTTATCTTTAAAGTCATAGCCTGCAAAACTATACTTTAAGATATGATAAGATACGCACCTGTGAAACTCAACTACAACATGAAATAGGCAATATTCAATTGTCTTCGTAATCACATCTTCAAATAATCTCCAAACCGAGCCATAAAATCAATAAGAATAAACTATTTGAAAAATAGTTCTGTCCAAGATCCAAATCCATAAACTATCTGATATCGATCAATACAAGCAGCTGTAATAAGTTATCGGATGACACAAGCAGTACAAACTCTTTCTCGAACGACACGAACAGTATTAATCACCTTTCGAGCAGCATCAAGATATAAGCCCAAATAGTAGTAATCAAACAATATTATGGCTTGAACCCTTAGCATCATAAACATCCCATGCTCGATTAATATTAATAATCATCTACAACTTAAAGCTCAAATAGTTGAAAACTGTTTACTAATATTCTCGAATCCAACATGAACACACTTCATCTTCAAACAATTGTATACTGTATACATCATACCCTACACGCACACCTTTTCACCTGCTGTTCACTATTCGAACAGTACCAATGCATAATAACAACACAAATCTTTTGCATGTACATGACAACATTTATTACTTTGTTTTATTGCAAACTCACCATGTGTGAACAGTAGCGAGCAACCATCAAAAGTACTTTACACAAATCTCTTTTCAAGAAGCCATATCTTCTATTTTTATAACCAGATCTTATCCTACTTTATAACATATCTCTCTGTCACCACACTCTCCCTAACTCTTAACAATAATACTTCACGCAATAAATCAGGTTAGAGAGTCAAAGAAATCTTGCAAAAGATTAATGTTATTACGCAGCAAACAACTCATAAACACAAATCCGCATATGTGTTTACGTCAGATTCACCAGCAGGTTCTTTTGATCATCAACGAACCCTTATATGAATGTACCTGCTGCCAATACAATCTTTATAATGAAACAATCACCATCCTTTGCTGTTGCTGCTGCTGTTTTTATAAAACACCATAATCAATCACATTCAGAACATATGAAGGTTTTAAGAATCACCAACGAAATCCATGCCCATTCATGAATTAGGGTTTCAAACATATTTTTCTTCTCCATACATCTGACGAACAATGAACCTTAAAGCGTACTTGCACCAATCTTCACACGCCGTGCAAACAAGACGAACACATATCCAACCAGAAAGATACACAAACCCTATTAGGGTTTTATCAATTAGAGTACAATGATTCAACAGAATCCTAGCTTCCATCTCATCGTCAAGAACCATATTGCCAAAACCCTATTAGGGTTTCCTAGATCTTGCTTGTATCACATCATATATGAAAATGTAACTGGATCAATATGATATCACCTTTGAAAACTAGCAGTACTCTTGATGTAAATTATAATCATAAAACCATCACGACATCAAACAAAAATAATCAAAGTGTCGCAAAAGCTCTAACTTCACCAAAGTATAAAGACAACACTTTAAAGTGTCGCGAAAGCTCTAACTTCACCTAAATCAGCCAATACACCAAAAAAGAAAATCGTACCTTCTTTTTCCTTCATAGCATGGCATCAACAAACCTTGTAGATCCTAGACCATGAGCCACGAGGCTCTGATACCAATTGATAAGATCGTTTATAGCTCAAGATTGATTAGATCTTATATATCTAGGATGAACAATAACAATAATTGATAACACGCAGCGGAATAATAAAGAACACAATCAAAGTTATAATAAGGTTATATTTATTGAACGTTTCCCTATTACCCTAACTATAATTTGGGGCTACACCAACTAACAATGGTGTACTATTCGACTCTCATCAGTTGACTTGCTATCTAACTATCTAGACTCCCATTAGGAGAGCTCTAGTTTTCTATGGATGGATATATAAAACCTATGTCTGTGATCTCTTTATATAAGGAGAGATCATGACTTACAAAGGAAGTAAATTAATAGATAAGGAAACTATTTAAATTACATTAAACTACATTAATATGTTTCCTAATTATCCTGTAGAATATTTGACCAAATCTTCAT